>JANAVB010012000.1:3805225-3994088 GCA_029216955.1 Iris pallida
TAGAAATGTGAATGAGCAATAAAGTATTCTTTATATGATTTTGAGCATCATGACTTTGACAGCGTTCTACCGCCGACTTTGCGGCGTAGGCTGGCTTGGACACGCACTCGTATCTCAAAAAGCGAATGCGGGTCATGAGAGATAAAATGGCTTCAAGACACGCTGGTAGCCCTGGAGGCCGAAGATGGAGAAAAAGCACGAGACTATGAGCTTGTTTGTCAACAGATAAGGGACCATGCTCCGATATTAGAGGACAAAAGAAGCATAAAGCTGAGTTGGATGTGGTGGCGGAGAAGCTTGCCACGTTCGATTGATCACGGATGAAATGCAATGAACCTTTCCAATTGATGGATGGGCTTCTATTGAAATGAATCCAAGAGTTTTGTAGGATGTCTTCTTTCGCTGCTTGGTTTTGATGAATGCGTTTTCGAGTTGGTTTTCGATGATTGGTTTTCATTGTTCGCTTTCATCGCATATCGCATTCATTTTGAATCTTGAGAGAAAGAGACCGAAGTATGTTAATCAGATGTTGGTGCCTATGCAGGGGGATGCATAGACATACATAGGACGTGAACGGCACATGAAGTCCCTCCTTCTCTCAACTAAGATTCATCTTGGTGAGTTGCTTCAACCGAACAGACATTGATCTGTACGCCCTAAGAAAATGATCTCTAGTCCACTCTTTTGTTGTGTTCCGCTGATCAACGATACCAAACCAACAAAAGATAAGAAACAAAGAATTAAACTTAGATGCTAATCAAAGACCAATTGCCTTACTCGTGCTTGATATGAATGATTACAAGTTCTTATTCTGCTGCAAGAGATTGTTGTAAATGTTGCTAAAGTCATATGACAGAGATGATACGGCTTGTCATATAGAGAACAAGAGTAAGACGGTAATACATAGAAGTTGCATATATTGTCATAATAGAGATTTATTTGATAGAGTGCATTCATGCATTTGGTCTCGGACAACTTGTGTACACAGGGCCAATCCTCACGACCAGTTTGGGGGCACCTGAGCTGCTCGGCCTAGGGGGGATTAGAGTAACGCCCTGCGGTAAAGAAACCAAGGGATGTATAGAGTGTCCTTAGCGACGAGCTGAACCCAAGAGTCACAGCGGCTAATCACGGGGAATGACCTGTGGACCAATATGTAGTTAGGTGCATTTATGAAATCAGAGTGCATTGCAACCTAACAAAAGATACAGAATTCAACAGTATGCTTTTATATCATATACAAATTGTGCTAACCTGTCTTGTGCAGGGATGACTGTCGGCGATGGTAAGATTTATTATACAGTGCTTTCTGCTGCTATGTTTCTTATGAATTGTTAAAAAGAATCTAGACAAGTAGAAAGATCACTAGTAAAAGTTAGCTTCATATATTGATTTAGCTCAGAGATTTACGAGTTCGGCCAAAAGCCGCTCACCAGTACATGACGTGTGTGGACCCACGTTGTGGGCATCCTTTTCAGAAAGCAAAAGGAGACAGGGGGGATTTCAGGAGAGGTACTAAAGCTCGTCTAGCCCAGTAGAGCTGCGGACTGTCACGACCCGCACCCGCTTTTCAGGCGCGAGCTCATGAGCAAGCCAGCTACGCATCAAGCGGACTCCAGCCTGACTCGAATACGTAAACGATGTCACGGCTATGGCAATGGGCCTAATTAAGGCAAGGCAAAACTATATCTCAATCCACAATAAGAATAATAATCAAGAATGAACAAGTATGGGTCGTGGTCTGCAGCCCACTAGCATATATGTCCGATAAGACTCTAAGAAAGTAACAAGAGTCTAAAACTGAATCAGAAAACAGGATATCTCATGATAAGGTATGAAAGCACGAGCTGATAATAAGTGCAATACGATACCTGAATCCCGTAAGCGTATCATCCCATCCGCCATCCAGTACTAATAGCTAACTCCATGCACTCACTAAGCCTGAAGAGATCATCAGGTCCTCAGGGGACATAGCAAGATACATAAAAACATGCCTATCTAGCAGTTTATCATGCAATAAAGAAAATACAGAAAATAACCAGGAAAAGACCAATCAGCACGAAAATACGACTATAAACGAATGGAAGAACCACTACGCCTAAACGAACTGCTGGAGAAGAACAAGAGAACACGATATCACGATGTCAATGGATAACCAAATCGAATACTCAAACCCTCGTCCCTAGTGTGGACTCGCAGGATTGAACAACTACTAGCCCTCGCCCCTAATGTGGACTCGTAGGCTAGCATCACCCTCGTCCCTAGTGTGGACTCGCAGGTGTGAATCATATACTACTAACCCTCGTCCCTGGTGTGGACTCACAGGCTAGCATCACCCTCGTCCCTAGTGTGGACTAGCAGGTGTGGACATGTAACTACTAACCCTCGTCCCTAATGTAGACTCGCAGATTAGCTTACTAACTCTCGTCCCTGGTGTGGGCTCGCAAGTTAGCTTAACTACTAACCCTCGCCCCTAATGTCGACTCGCAGGTTAGCTTACTAACTCTCGCCCCTGGTGTGGGCTCGCAAGTTAGCTTAACTACTAACCCTCATCCCTAATGTGGACTCACAGGTTAGCTTACTAACTTTCGCCCCTGGTGTGGGCTCGCAAGTTAGCTTAACTACTAACCTCGCCCCTAATATGGACTCGCAGGTTAGCTTCAAAAATTTTAAGGTACAGTAGTTCCGATATGACTTATTCATCCTATGACATGATGCTACTCAGTCCAAGTACAAGAGATGACACGACACGACCCAATCACGATACACGAGAAAACCAATCCAATACGAACTACGAAGCTAATTATAAACAAGGCTATATATAAACTAGCAGGCATGATATACAAATCACATATAAATAATCAACTAGTAAAACTGTATAATAATATAAATATGCATGTAAATAAACTGTAGAGGAAGGCAAGGTATCTTGCCTGGAGGGTGCACGCAGATCCCACAAAATATAGTCAATAAGTGAGCCGTAAAGACCATGTCATCACAACTCTCTCTGAAAGCTGAAATAAACATTACCATTGTTCTCAGAATAGTCAAATTAGCGAGGATTACCTGTCCTTAAGTCCAATTCTGGACACAGGGGCAAAACGGTAATTTTGGGCAAAAATGATGTCCGCCGTTGTACTTGTATTTCTATCAAGCTTATGAATAAAAGAAGTATTTCCATTTCAAATCTCTGCGTCAAAGATTTGGTTTTCTGCAATAAAATGGGTGCGTGCGTGTGTTTTTCTTGCTAGTTGTTTTGTGCAGGTACACGGCCTTGTGCAAGCGCAACTTAGGCTTACACGACATCACACCCTAGCGAGGACGATCGATCCCGCAGGGATCCAGGCAAGACGGACGACCCTAGCGGGATCGAGGCATGACAAAGTTGTATCAGAGCACGGCTTTATATCCTTGGCCTCTTGCAAATATCGTTTTCGAAAAAAAAGCATATAAAGTATTTTGATGGCTTTCAAAAGAGTCCCGATTTTGAGTTATGAAAACCAATGCCCATACAATGTCCATAATATTTTATGAGACTGACAGAAGTTATACTCTTTTGTGGAGAAATGGCCCCTCCTCGACCAGCTTCCTCGACAGATCCGATAGAACGGATCATGACATTGTTGGAATTACAGAGACATGACAGTGAAGAACGCAATCAAATACAACAGGCCCAAATAGAGGCCCAGCAGAAACAGTTGGAGTCCTTGACCCAAATTGTCACGGTGCTTGTGGCAAATCGAGAAACCACCGCAGTGACCAAACCAAAGGAAACGCCCGAGATTGAGCCCGTAGAGGGTGACGAGCCCTAGCCGGCGCAAAGGCACACTTCCTTTTGGCCAAAGGACTTCTTAGACGTGAAACCTCCAAAATTTGAAGGCAGGACGTCACCCGACAAAGTGATGGACTGGATTGATAAAATGGAGAGTCTGTTCGCGTTCGTAGGAGTTCCAAGTAGCAAAAAGGTAGTTTGCGTCGTTCTGCTTTTACGGCTGCGGGCAAAGGATTGGTGGAAAGTGAAGAAACTAGAGCTGCTCGCAACAGCTAGGGGTGGAAAGATTTCTTGGGCCTCATTCAAGAAGGCATTTTTGGAACAGTATCTCCCTTCTGCTATCAGCCAGAAGATGGAGAATGATTTTATAACATTAAAGCAAGGAAGCATGTCCGTGGAAGATTATGAATCTGAATTTGCTAAGCTGGCCAATTTTGCTGCTGTTATGCTACCAACAGAGCATGCCCGCATAAATTGGTTCGTTCAAGGTCTGAACGATGACATTCAGTTCAGTCTACTGAATCGAGAATGTGGGACATATCCTCAGGCCTTTGAGGCAGCACTACAGGTGGAACAATTTTGCCTGAGGAAGGCGTCAGCTAAAATCCAGTGCAGTCACAATCCATCTACAAAAAGATACCAAGATGGAGAGAAAAAGGCAGAGGGGGAACCTCGTAACAAGATTGAATGCACTTTCTGCGGCCGCCTGGGCCATGTCAGAGAACACTGTCGTTCCCTCAACAGGGAATACTACAACTGTGGTCAGAAAGGCCATAGCTTCAGAGATTGTCCAAAGAAGAGACATACGGCACAAAACAGAGATGATGTAGAGGAGCATGGGCCGCTGCCAGACCCACCGCCGCTCCGAGATAATCCGTACAATCAGCAGTTGCGGAATGCCAACACGGCAACCGCGCGCGTTTATAGGCTCGCCTCCCTACTTGATAAAGATGGCAATTCTAGTGGAGGTGCGTTTGTATCTTAAGTTTTGAGGACAAAACTTTTTCTCAGTGGGTTATTATATAGTGCCCCTCTCTTCGCGGTCCACTATATAATACCTACGGCTTGCTGACTCAGTCTCGAACTGAGTATTTGGAGAAACCTTTGCCGGTATCGATTGATCACGGATGAAATACAATGAACCTTTCCAATTGATGGATGGGCTTCTATTGAAATAAATCCAAGAGTTTTATTGGATGTTTTCTTTCGCTGCTTGGTTTTGATGAATGCGTTTTCGAGTTGGTTTTCGATGATTGGTTTTCAATGTTCTCTTTCATCGCATATCGCATTCATTCCGAATCTTGAGAGAAAGAGACCGAAGTATGCTAATCTGATGTTGGTGCCTATGCAAGGGGACGCATAGATATACATAGGACGTGAATGGCACGTAAAGTCCCTCCTTCTCTTAACTAAGATTCATCTTGGTGAGTTGCTTCAACCGAACAGACATTGATTTGTACGCCCTAATAAAATGATCTCTAGTCCCCACTTTTGTTGTGTTCCGCTGATCAACGATACCAAACCAACAAAAGATAAGAAACAAAGAATTGAACTTAGATGCTAATCAAAGAACAGTTGCCTTACTCGTGCTTGATATGAATGATTACAAGTTCTTATTCTGCTGCAAGAGATTGTTGTAAATGTTGCTAAAGTCATATGACAGAGATGATACGGCTTGCCGTATAGAGAACAAGAGTAAGACGGTAATACAGAGAAGTTGCATATGTTGTCATAATAGAGATTTATTTGATAGAGTGCATTCATGCATTTGGTCTCGGACAACTTGTATACACAGGGCCAATCCTCACGACCAGTTTGGGGGCACCTGAGCTGCTCGGCCTAGGGGGATTAGAGTAATGCCCTGCGATAAAGAAACCAAAGGGTGTATAGAGTGTTCTTAGCGACGAGCTGAACCCAAGAGTCACAGCGGCTAATCTCGGGGAATGACCCATGGACCAACAGGTAGTTAGGTACATTTATGAAATCAGAATGCATTGCAACCTAACAAAAGATACAGAATTCAACAGTATGCTTTTATATCATATGCAAATTGTGTTAACCTGTCTTGTGCAGGGATGACTGTCGACGATGGTAAGATTTATTATACAGTGCTTTCTGCTGCTATGTTTCTTATGAATTGTTAAAAAGAATCTAGACAAGTAGAAAGATCACTAGTAAAAGTTAGCTTCATATATTAATTTAGTGCAGAGATTTGCGAGTTCGGCCAAAAGCCGCTCGCCAGTACATGATGTGTGCTGACCCACGTTGTGGGCATCCTTTTCAGAAAGCAAAAAGAGACAGGGGGATTTCAGGAGAGGCACTAAAGCTCGTCTAGTCCAGTAGAGCTGCGGACTGCCTCGAAGCTACTTTTTATTTCAGTCAAATTGCAAGTTTCTATTTCCTTTGAAGGTGTCTTTTCAATTCCAGCTTGTAATAAGGGATATCATGTGCGGGCATTGTGACTATTTGCAAATGAGAGTTTCAAAGAAAATCATGTAGCCAATATAAGGCAAAATCTGAGTTCGCAAAGCTTTGTACTTGTATTCCTATCAAGCTTATGAAGAAAAGAATTATTTCTATTTCAAATCTCTGCGTCAAATATTTGGTTTTCTGCAATAAAATGGGTGCGTGCGTGTGTTTTGCTTGACTAGTTGTTTTGTGCAGGTACATGGCCTTGTGCAAGCGCAACTTAGGCTTGTACGGCATCACACCTTAGCGAGGACGATCGATCCCGCAGGGATCCAGGCAAGATGGACGACTCTAGCGGGATCGGGGCGTGACAATTCTGAAGTAGCATCTTGATGAACTTTGTGTCAACATCACTCAACTGTAATGCCCCGCTCTGCACGGCGTATTATGCTGAGACGTTGACTCAAAGAGTCGCGTTGACCGAATAAAATATATCGATGCAAGTCGATACAAGAGTTACGTTGTCCCGAGCAAACGCATCTAACTAAGTCGATGCGAAGAGTTGCATCGTCCCAAAAGAAATGCATCGAGTTGAATCGATGCGAAGCGTCGCATTGTCCCGAAGGATAAGTGCGTTCAGACGGCTCGAAGATTCTAAGAAATTGAATCGACCAAGGTGCAAGTCTGAATCGATGCAAGTATTAATTTTACTTGGTTTCATGTGCAGGCTATACGTTTACGCTGAAATATTAGAGGTCAACATATTGCCTTATTCAGAAAGGGGTCCACGAAACCAATCATCGCCTTGCGATGGACTAAGGCATTGGCACGATAAGCCAAATCGGACGTATAATTCAATGAAGCACGAAGTGCTCGAATGGCTAAGTCAGGAGAGTTGGCCGTGCAACGAAGTTATGAAATCGAGCCACATTGTCTCGGCAAAAACGACAAGACGTATCGACTCAAGATGGGAGGATTGACTCTTCTTTTTACTCCTTCATGCCTAAGTCAGAATATATCATTGTATGCTAAGTTAACCTATCGACGCCACGAGCGTGGAATCGAAAGATAAATCATAGTGTGTGTCGAACACTAGTTAGAACAATTAAAATGAAACGTGCATCATATGCACGAGTCGCTATGGAACATTAGATATTGTAAAGGCGAGCACCTCGGTGCGCAAGCCGCAAGAATATTAGATAACTATATTCGGCGAGTGCCTTCGTGCACGAGCTATTTCGTGCCTTCGTGCACGAGTTAGAAAGGCTAGCATATTGAAAGACAATAGGAGAGCGCCCTAGCGTGTAAGCTACGAACATTGAACACAAAGTCATAGAACATGAAAATACGGTATCTATGCGTACACCAAGTGCATGACGTGAGGAAAAAGAAAATAAATGTGTCAAAACGTGCCTACGTGCACGAGATCATAAACGATGGCTTCGTTGCAAAAGAATACAGTTGTGGCATGAATGTGGCAGAACTGTCGGATATGACATAATGCCTCAAAAGGTGTTCGGGACGTTTGGGTCGTTCAGTTGACGAACATTGAGTTGAGGCATGATGTCATTGAACATTGAAACAAAGTATAAAATGTAAGAACATAGAAAGCTAATGGAAGAAATACGAGATGATAAAGTCTGAGTCTCGAACTCAAGACTATGTTTGGTTGTTTGATAAAATATGAGTCTCGGGCTCAAGACTATGTTTGGTTGTTTTAAAATAGGGTGTTGTATGGTCGAATGGACTTGAGATAATTGTGATAATCTTCCATGCACAGAACGTTCCCTCCGAACGGGCTGCTCCGGGGCACAGGGACCGTTCGGCCAAGGAGGGATATAATTTTTGATGGGTGCTCATCTGTAAAGATGATTAGCACCCGGTTATATATGTGAAAAGCTGCAAATGATGGTAGGCATGCAGTATGTTTCAGTTGTTTGGGATAGCAACTCCACCCGTGAAATGCCGGGCTACCCAAATTCGAGAAAAAAAAGAAAAAGAGAAAAGAAAGAAAGAAAAGAAAGAGAGAAAAGAAAAAGAGAAAAGAAAGAAAGAAAAGAAAGAGTGAAAAGAAAAAGAGAAACACCTTTAGTACATTTTCGCACGGATACGCCAACGACCATCATATAGTTAAGGAACGATGGGTTGAAAGTGCAGACACTTATGTGAAGAACAGTTTGGCAACTCTAGAGGGGGGGTGAATAGAGTTTATTAAAAAATAACCAATTAAAAAATAACTCTTTCACTAACAATGAATAATCAGAGTAGAATGCGGAATATAAAAGAGAAACAAGAGAGCATACGCAAACACGGCGATTTTAACCTGGTTTCCCTCGTGGAGGACTAGTCCAGGCCTGAGAACTCTAGCTCAGGATTAAATCCACTATTTGTGAAATAGTAGTTACAACCCGTGCCTTTACTTCAGAAGAGCACGTCAACTTCTTACAGAGAATCGCAGTGGCGATTTGCTTGGAATTGTCCAAGCGACTTCTTCACTCTTGCACAAGATTCCTAACTGAGAGATGCTGAGCACTCGAGACTTAGGAGGCTTGTGGCTAGTAGATGGGAAGGGTATGGCTTATTGAGCTTGTAGGAGAGAAGAGAAGAGAAGATTGAGTGAATGAAAATGAGAGAATTCATGCCCTATTTATACTGATTTTTGAGGCAGAATTCGGCCAGAATTCGGTTAGGGAAATTCAAAAATTTGGCCGTTGGACAGCTAGCAATCCAGCTAACCCTAAAATTAGGGTTCCTGATTTTTAGGAGACAGAGTTCGGCCCGAACTCTGTGTGGAGGCAGAGTTCGGCCCGAACTCTGTCTCCAGAGCACAGAGTGGAACAAAAGGGACTTGTGGGCAATTTTGTTTTGGTGGAGCTTTGGGATTTTGGGTAGGCTTATAAACTAAGTTCCAAGAGCTCAGCATTACTCAGAGTACATACTTCTAGACTCAATAAAATGCAAAAGTACAGACTCGAAAATACACTGAGATCGGAAGCTGAGCCGTCGTTTGTCCTGAACTGAATGCAGACGTCGTGTGTCGTATTGATTTTATACAGATATTATTTAGTCAATGTAGTCAATATCTGGTTGACTGTGACTTTGTGTCAACAATCTCCCCCATATTGATAATTGACAAAATAATAAATGTATATTTCAATATTCATACCTGGACACAGATCACTATAACACAGCTCCCCCATAAACAGAGCCGAGCTAGAATCAGATAGCTCCCCCGTAATCAGCGAACGGTGACGAGCTAGAACTCAGATAGCTCCCCCGTAAAAGATGCATAGAACCTGTGGCCCGATAAATAATATTTTCCCAAAAGCACAACAAGCACCGACAGATATCCAAAAAGGCACATACATTATTTCTCCCCCTTTTGTCAGTTAACAATATGACGACGCATAGAAACTGTATATTTAAAAACATGTAAAGAGCAGTATAAACAATGAATAGGAGGCCAACCACACCAGGCAGAGAAGAAACAGTATAATGCTAATAAAATAAGTCACTGAAATAAAACTACGAATGAAAAATATAAAGTGTCATCCACCAACCAAAATGTCAAGCACATCATCAAAGTAAGACATAAATTCAGTACAGTAATCCATAATAACTGAAATAACTAAAGCAACTAGGAAACTACGATCATCAGCAGTAGCAGCAGCAGCAGATAGTAGCCAATCTCCATCATGGAGCACGAGAAGGTCCTGGAACATCTGATGGACCAGGGAAAGATCCAACGAAGAGGTCCTGGAACATCTGAAGATCCACAAAAGTATCATCTGGATCCATATACTGCATGACCCACGGATCATCAATGTGATAACCCGCGCGCGCTGGATCCCGCTCAATAGGCACATGCAGATCAGGATGACGAGCAAGTGAATACCGCATATCATGCAGAGAGTTCCCAAGGGCACTAATCTACAGAGTGGTACGGTAATCATGCTGCGTCCAGCGATCATCCTCAATAGCAAACCGATCACGAAGCATAGTCTGAAGTGAATCCAAAGTGGCAGGAGGTGCAGTCTGACCGAGTGAAGGGGCGTCAGGCTCCTCATCAGCAGACAAATCAGTAGCAGCAACAGGCTGAAGGAGTCGTGCCGGAGATAAAAAGGTAGGTGCCGGCAGAAACGGACAGGCATCAAGTGGTATATGAAAAGCACGAAAGATCATAGGAAGATACAGAGGATAAACCAAAGCTCGTGGTTTCCTCCTACAGCGAATCATCCAGTCCATCATAGTACGTGGAAGATTGAAATGAATTCCAAAGTGAAGATGATAAAGAGCAGAAATTTCAAGATAAGTGATTTCATCAGGGGAACCGATCTTGGGTAGAATGGTGTTAGACATGATCCAATGAAGATCAGAAAAATATGGGTTGAGATATTTTGTCATGAGCTTTCGAGGACGTGTGTAAGGAGTGCACAGATCGTCCTTGAAGCTTTCAAGAGAAAGTCCGTTGGGAAAATGGAACGAGCGAGCATCAACAATCCTTTCCCAAGAACTTGGCTCAAGAAGATCAAGATATTCTGCTAATTCAAAGTCATCAAACGAGATATCGATACCAGCAACTCGTGAATAAATACGAAGATCATCAAAGGTTAAGTTGCAGTAGAACATTTGAATGGCATGACGATAAATAGCAGAAGATGTAGTGATTAGTTCATCAATATAAAGGTCATGGAATAAAGAATCATATTGAGAGAATATTGAAAAATTGATAGGATGTCCTGTGAATACCTGACGATTCCGAAAGTCACTAAACCAGTTGTTTGATGCATCAAGTGAGACAAAAAGTCTATTGTCATAAGTGGAAGGATGTAGAGGACGAGGTGGATTGAACAAAGGGTGAGGTGGTTGAGGTAGTTCAATGATTTGTTCAATTGATGGAGAAGAATCTGAAGAGGAAATACTCTCAATTCGAATCCTCTTCCCACGATTGAACAAGCAAGGAGCCATTAAAAGATTTTAACTAGAAGATAGAAAATATGAATGATACCTCAAACAGGTAAAGAACAATGGAGGAGAATGGAGAGGAGACACCTTTTTGTTGATTTGAGAAGCAATGGGGTACTCTGGATCAAAAACTAGGGTTAGGGTTTCAAGGAAAGAGTGTGTATAGGTGAGAAAAAGGTGGTAATAGTGAAGGAGAGAGGTAGAATCCCGACATAAAGTAGGGTTTAGTCTTAGGTCGGGTGATATAATGACCATTGGATGAGAATTGATCCAACGGCTGAGACAGATCCCGATTCTGGACCCTTGGGACCGAACTCGGCCCGAACTCTGATAGGGGCAGAGTTCGGCCCGAGTTCTGGTTCAATAGTCCAGAACTGAAAATAGGCAAAAGTCAGGAAGAAAATGTTTAATAAATAAACAAAATGATAGTCGGGGAAAACAAAGAGTGTTGAATGCAAATAAGAGGTATACAGAAAGTAGAATGAACTTTTAGAAAAAGTCAATTAGGCAATATTAAATTGAAACAAGCCATATAATAAATAAGGACATATATTGCAGTTCAATAGTCCAAATTTGCCATGGGTTAGCTGCAGGGGCCGGATCCCAGCTAGCGGTAGTCCTGAAGACTAGTGCACCGTGTCGCTTAGGCTTTTACGCCTTGTTGTCAGAAGGGCCCTTTCGGCTTGTACCCATACCAAATTCTTCGTAAAGGAATCACAATATACTCGATATTTACGCAGGTGAGTTTCAATTTATGACTGCTTCATCTAAGATTCCAAGTTCACGACAAAGAAAATTAAAGTGCTCTTCGGATAGTGGCTTAGTAAAGAAATCTGCTAGCTGATGATCAGTGTCAATAAATTCTAAGTTAATCGTGCCATTTTGCTGATGATCACGCAAAAAGTGGTGTCTGATCTCAATGTGTTTAGTGCGTGAGTGACAGACAGGGTTCTTAGTTAAATTGATGGCACTAGTATTGTCACAGAATATAGGAATATGCATGAAAGATAAATTGTAGTCTTCAAGGGTTTGCTTCATCCACAGGATTTGTGCACAACAACGCCCAGCTGCTATATATTCAGTCTCTGTTGTGGATAGTGCGACAGAATTCTGCTTTTTGCTAAACCATGAGACTAAAGCCTTTCCTAGCAAATGACACGTGCCGCTCGTACTTTTACGGTCGACCTTGCATCCAGCAAAGTCAGCATCAGAGTAACCAATGAGGTCAAATGATGTTGACTTGGGATACCACAGGCCCACTGTAACCGTACCTTTAAGGTATCGAAAGATACGCTTAACTGCGGTCATGTGCGATTCCTTAGGATTTGCTTGATATCTAGCACACAGGCAAACACTAAACATAATATCAGGGCGACTAGCAGTCAAATATAGTAAGCTGCCTATCATACCTCGATACTTACGTTGATCAACCGGTTTGCCGCTCTCATCTGGTTCAAGTTTGGTTGAAGTAGCCATAGGCATACTGATTGGTTTGATGCTATCAAGATCGAACTTCTTCAGCATGTCCTTGGTGTACTTCGATTGACAGATGAAGGTTCCATTAGCCAGTTGTTTTACTTGCAGACCAAGAAAGTAGTTGAGCTCTCCCATCATGCTCATCTCAAATTCTGTCTGCATACACTTGGCAAATTCTTGACAAAGAGTTTCATCAGTAGACCCAAAAATAATATCATCAACATAAATCTGAATTAATAAAATGGTGTCTTTGAAAGATTTGATAAATAGTGTAGTGTCAATTTTCCCTTTAGAAAAACCTTTCTCAAGCAAGAAGCTGCTTAGCCTTTCATACCAAGCTCTGGGAGCTTGTTTAAGGCCATAAAGCGCTTTCTTCAGCTTGAACACATGGTCGGGAAATTTGTGATTTTCAAAGCCAGGGGGTTGTTTAACATAAACTTCCTCCTTAATAAAACCATTCAAGAAAGCACTTTTAACATCCATTTGAAATAATTTAAAGTTCTGATGATTGGCAAAAGCACAAAGCATCCGAATGGATTCTAGTCTAGCAACCGGAGCATACGTCTCATCGTAGTCGATACCTTCCTCTTGGTTGTATCCTTGAGCTACTAGACGAGCTTTGTTCCGTGTGACTGAACCATCTTCATTTACTTTGTTTCTAAAAACCCATTTAGTACCAATGATTGAGTGATTAGCCGGTCTAGGAACTAGTTCCCATACTTGGCTCCTCTCAAATTGGTTGAGTTCTTCTTGCATAGCAGAAATCCAAAATTCATCAGTAAAAGCTTCAGAAATATTTTTAGGCTCTACTTGTGAAATGAAGGCAGTGCTAGCAATAGAGTCTCTTAATGATGATCTTGTAGTAACTCCACGTGATACTTCACCTATGACTAAATTTTCTGGATGAGAAGGTTTGAAAGAAAATTTCTTAGGCAAACCATCCAGAGAATTAGTTTTGGTAGGAGTATTCATTGGAGTGGAAGTTGATGGCTCAACATCATCATCAAGAGTATTTGCTGCACTGTTATCTTCATCAAAAGTCACATTAGTTGACTCTTCCACAATAAGTGAGCGTTTATTGAAAACTCTATATCCCTTACTCTTGGCGGCATACCCAAGAAAGATACCATCGTCAGCTTTGGCATCAAATTTGCCTAAGTTGTCTTTGGTGTTAAGGATAAAACATCTGCAGCCAAAAACTTTAAAATAGGAAACATTTGGGGTTCTCCCAAACCAAAGCTCATAGGGTGTTTTCTTCGTAATGGGACGAATAAGCACCCTATTCAAAATGTGGCATGCTGTACTTACAGCCTCAGCCCAAAAATATTTCGGAAGAGAAAATTTATTCAACATGACTCTAGCCATATCGCCAAGAGTCCTATTCTTCCGCTCCACAACACCATTTTGTTGAGGAGTTCTCGGACAAGAAAATTCATGATCAAAACCATTTGTATTACAAAAATTTTCAAAATCAGAATTTACGAATTCGCCTCCATGATCACTTCGGATTCGAGTAATCATGTAGCCTTTTTCGTTTTGAACTTTCTTTACAAAGATTTTGAAAACAGAAATAGCTTCGCTTTTATTAGCGAGAAAGAAAACCCAAGTAAATCTTGAAAAATCATCAATAATCACAAAAGCATATAGCTTGCCACCAAGACTAGCTATTCTACTAGGCCCAAATAAATCCATATGAAGTAATTGCAGAGGTCTAGTGGTACTTACAGAGTTAATGGAATGAAATGAGGATTTTGTGGCTTTGTTTAGTTCACATTCTGTACATACCGTGTCCTTTTTGAATGTGATTTCTGGCAATCCTCTTACTAGCTTCTTGGTCGATAGTCTGGATATAGTATCCATATTAGCGTGACCAAGACGCTGGTGCCATAGTAGTCGTTCGTCTTTGTGGGCATATAAACATCTACCTGCATGGTTAGTATTTATAGAGAGATAGAAAATATAGATATTGTCCTCTCTTTTCCCTTCAAAAACAATGTCTCCTGTTGACCTATCATAGATATAGCAACAGTTTTGTCCAAAGTTAATATCATATCCATGATCAGCAAGATGGCTAATGCTGAGCAGGTTATGCTTTAACTCGGTCACCAGGCAGACATCCTTTATGACAGGAGAAGGAGGATGACCAATGATACCGTTACCTATTATGTGCCCTCTGAGATTGTTACCGAAGGATACGTATCCTTCTCTTTTCATCGATAGTGATGCAAAAAGATTTGCGTCTCCCGTCATATGTCGCGAGCATCCACTATCGAGAATCCACTTACTTTCAGTTGAAGAGGGAAGGTCCACCTACATCAAGAGTAGATGTGACCTTTGGTACCCAGTTTCTTGAGGGTCCTGAAAAGTTAGTCTTCGGAAACCATGCATATACTTTCTTGTCTACAAGTCTTCTAACTCTACACTGTGGTGAGATGTGTCCATGTGATCCACAGTAGGTACAGATAGTATTTTTATTTATACTGGGAGCATGTGAATGATATCTATAAGTACCAGGATGAGGATGATGTGAAGAGTTAGCATGGTAATGATGACTATGCATAGAGTGAGTGGTATGGTCATGATGTCTATGTGGCATAGCATGATAATATTGTCTATGAGGAGTGGCATGCTGAAAATGTCTATATGGCATAGTGTGATGTTGTGGCATGACATGATGATTTTGCCTATGTGACATATCATGATGATTTTGTCTACGTGGCATGGCATGTTGATGTGGCATGGTATGATGTCTATATGTGGAGTGATATTGGCTGTGTCTTTGTGCAGTATGATGTGTATGAGGAGTATTCTTACGTGCACGTGATTGAAAGTTTGTGTACATAAAAGCATGGTTATGTGTTTTATGAGAATGATGAGATTGACTAGCATGAGTGGTGTTGTGCCCATGTGATTGGGTTTGAGGTTGAGCAACCTGTTTTCCCAATTTAGTTTCTAATCTTTTAGAAACAGCTTGCAATTCATCAACTTTAGTATTCAAATCATATATCTTAGTCATAGAGATTTTGTGTCTACTCTTTTCTTCAGCAAGCAACGTGTTAAGAGTAGTGATCTCTTGAACTTGTTGCTCAATACGTGTTTCAGCATCGTGTAAGCTCATTTTAAGCTTCGATACTTCATTTGTGGCATCAGTGGAAGAAGTGTCTCTAACATTATCAAGAAGTGAAGACATATTATGTATCTTGTCTTCAAGACTTTTGATTTTGTCCTTGGCATGCTTGTATTTACCGATGACCTTTTTGTGATCATCAAGTAAATCAGTGAAAGCATCGCCAAGTTCATCAAAAGAGAAGTCATCTAAAGTTTCGTTTGATACCTTGGTGGAATTTGCCATGAGGCACACATTTGCTTTGTCTTGAGGAGATTTCTTTTCTTCCTCGGAGTCACTTGCTTCGCTTTCATGCCAAATGCTTGTGTTGGCATATCTTTTCGACGAGTTCTTCTTGTAGGGCTTTTCATACCGGTTGCTCTTCTTTAAGAGTGGACAGTCTCTCCTGACGTGTCCAGTCTTTTTGCAACCATAGCAGGTTGGCTCTTCTTCATCGTCTTCTTGTGGTTCCTTCTTTCTTTGATTAAAGCGAAGGAATTTCTTGAAGTTACGTACCATGAGAGCTTGGTCTTCATCATCTGAGTTATCATCTTCAGTCTCATCGTGATCAACCTTTCGTCGATGAGCTTTGAGTGCGATCTCCCTAGTCTTTGGAGCAGGCTCTTCAAATTCCTTGAGGTCAAGCTCGTGAGTCATGAGCTTGCCCATCAAAGTCTCCATAGACATAGTTGTGAGATCGTTCCCTTCTATGATGGCTGTCACCTTAGGGTTCCAAATCTTTGGTAACCCTCTGAGTAGCTTGCGGATCTTTTCATGGTTTGAGTACTGCTTACCAAGCGAGGATAACGGATTGATGATGTCGAGGAATCTTGTAAACATTTGAGTGATCGTCTCATTTGGCTTCATCTTGAAGGCTTCGTACTCTTGAGTGAGGCGGCTTATTTTTGATTCCTTGACTTGAGTGGTTCCTTCATGCGTCACTTCTAGAAGTCTCCATACTTCATGAGCAGTGGTGCATGTAGAGACCCTGTTAAACTCGTTCCTGTCTATAGCACAGAATAAAGCATTAATAGCCCTAGCATCTAGACTTGCCTGTTTCTTCTCCTCGACAGAATATTTGTCGTGTGGTTTCTCAATGAGGTCACCATCGACAACTATTCTGGCGGGCTTTTTGTAACCATCAGTTACGACAGTCCACAGGTCAAAGTCTAGAGACTTCAGATAAAAACTCATCCTTGTTTTCCAATATGTATAGTTAGTCCCATCAAATAGGGGAGGCCTATGAGTGGACTGACCTTCACCATGATTGGAGATCAAGGATTGTGTGGTTGCCATGGATCAGCTCTTAGGATGTTAATCCTTATAAAGAGAACAGAGCTCTGATACCAATTGAAGAACAGTTTGGCAACTCTAGAGGGGGGGTGAATAGAGTTTATTAAAAAATAACCAATTAAAAAATAACTCTTTCACTAACAATGAATAATCAGAGTAGAATGCGGAATATAAAAGAGAAACAAGAGAGCATACGCAAACACGGTGATTTTAACCTGGTTTCCCTCGTGGAGGACTAGTCCAGGCCTGAGAACTCTAGCTCAGGATTAAATCCACTATTTGTGAAATAGTAGTTACAACCCGTGCCTTTACTTCAGAAGAGCACGTCAACTTCTTACAGAGAATCGCAGTGGCGATTTGCTTGGAATTGTCCAAGCGACTTCTTCACTCTTGCACAAGATTCCTAACTGAGAGATGCTGAGCACTCGAGACTTAGGAGGCTTGTGGCTAGTAGATGGGAAGGGTATGGCTTATTGAGCTTGTAGGAGAGAAGAGAAGAGAAGATTGAGTGAATGAAAATGAGAGAATTCATGCCCTATTTATACTGATTTTTGAGGCAGAATTCGGCCAGAATTCGGTTAGGGAAATTCAAAAATTTGGCCGTTGGACAGCTAGCAATCCAGCTAACCCTAAAATTAGGGTTCCTGATTTTTAGGAGACAGAGTTCGGCCCGAACTCTGTGTGGAGGCAGAGTTCGGCCCGAACTCTGTCTCCAGAGCACAGAGTGGAACAAAAGGGACTTGTGGGCAATTTTGTTTTGGTGGAGCTTTGGGATTTTGGGTAGGCTTATAAACTAAGTTCCAAGAGCTCAGCATTACTCAGAGTACATACTTCTAGACTCAATAAAATGCAAAAGTACAGACTCGAAAATACACTGAGATCGGAAGCTGAGCCGTCGTTTGTCCTGAACTGAATGCAGACGTCGTGTGTCGTATTGATTTTATACAGATATTATTTAGTCAATGTAGTCAATATCTGGTTGACTGTGACTTTGTGTCAACATTATGTGTTCCGCACACATAGATCCTGCTTAGAGATGCACTTATAACATGACAGGAAAAGAATAGGGCGTTTTTACCTTGCGTCAGTGCAAGGGCGAGTGCGTCAATGCTGGTAAGTTGTGCCACGAAACAAATACGAGATTGCTTGCCTGCTTACCTATTCAATTCGAATAACATGTTTGCCATGATAACATGATTTACGCTTTCAAATATGCCATGAATTCGACCCTAAGGAGAATATGGCAAGATCATAAGCTAAGTTGCATATTTGAACATAAAAACTAAAATGTCGATTTAGAAAGTTGGTCTTTTTGTCAGTACATGCGAGGACGAATGTACTGATCCCCCACCAGCTTTCATGCAGAGTGTAGGGAATGGATTACTCGCGGCAAAGCTTCGGTGGATCGTGTAGAGGCATGGAATGTCGTAGCGTTTGAAGCGTGCGATCGCATTTACTCTCGAACTTGCAATTGGATTGTTGCGGCCGAGATAAAGAAGGCATGATGTATGGAACGGTAAAATCCTTTGTGGGCAAGAGAGAACCTGAGTGTTGTAACCAAACTGGCAAATTTAGTTGGGCTATTGAAAGCCTTTGTAATCTCAGTTTGAATATCAATAAGGAGAATTGTTTCGTATGCTCTGTTTTCCTTTCGTTGTTAAATCAACTCAAAGATAACCATTTGAGAACTTGTCATCTTGCCTTGCACGAGTGCAACTCCAGGCTCGTGCGGTATCACGCCCCTGCGAGGACGATGATTCAGGTGATTCCGGGTCGGGACGTGACAAATTGGTATCAGAGCTCTAGGATCAATTTCCTCAGGACGTTTGCTTTGTTTCAATTCCAAAGAGTTTCCCACTACCAATCGAAATCACTCTTAACTCTACTCGATACGGTACTGGATGTTCCATACAATAAGTCTAATATAAAGCCGGGTAACGTTGCCGCAAGTACTTCAAATTTACTTGATGTTTCGGAGAAAGTCGTAATGTTTCATTGTATTGAATGCATGAGCCGTGAAATGTTAGTTGTTGCAAGTGCAACAAATTATAAAATGTGATTTGAGATGATGTTGTTGCAATGTAACATGTCGAATGAGATATGAAACGATGCATGAAGTACAATTGGTTGTGAATATTGGTTGCACCAATACAAAAACTTAAATAATGCGTTAAAATGAAAGAGATAAGTCAATATCGAATGTATTGAACAGATTTGAGCATTGACTTTCAATGTCTGGAGTAAATCGTTGCACGAGGTGTAACAATGTCAAAAATAAAATTATTACACGAGGTACAATAAATGTCAGAAATAAGTCATTACACGATGTGCAACGTATATCGGAAGTAAATTGTTGCACGTGGTGCAATGCATATCAAAGTAATCGTTGCACGGAGTGCAAAGGAGATTGGAAATAAATCGTTGCACGAGATGCAAAGAAAGAAACTGAAATCATAAATCAATGAATGAATCATTGGTTGCACACAGAACTTATGTTGACAAATGAAAACATTGGCCGAGTTATGTCAAATTTTGATTAATAAAAGTTACGGTTGTGATCAAGCACGATCACTACGAAAATCGTGAGTCGAAAGAGATTGTTGGTTCATAGTGAGTATGATTCGAGAAAAATGACTTGATTTTCGAGCGGTATATGTCATACCACGTATGCAATAAATGACTCGATTCTGAGTGGTATATGATGTACCACTGGTGCGATGAATTGCATCGACGCGTTGTAAGAATTGCGGAAGGTTTGTCCACAATGGACGGGAGAGTACCGAGACTCGATTGGAAATTTGTATGACGGTATATTGATGCAAGTGTTCTTCGAAAATCGGTTGAGGTGATAAGGCGGGACGCGTATCAATGAACGATACATCGGACGAAAATTATAAGTCGGTCGAACGACCAGACTAGCGGAACGATTATGCCTTGAAGCAATAATCGGATCGACGAGAAAGAAAAACTCGAACTTACAAATGAGTCGTACGACTTGCGATCTCGATAGAAATATTGGACGAGGCGAATCGAATCACACGACTTGCGATCTCGATAGAAATGTGGGGCAAAGCAAGTTATAATCGAATGGTACGATGTACGACTTCGGTGAAGTGTTGGTTGATGTGGGTAAATAGTGACTAAGAGATAGTTGGTTTCTTACGACGAAACTCATTCGAGTACGACTGAAAAACACGCAAAACTTAGAAGGCGAGATCGTATGACTTGAGAATTTGATGTTGGATAATCGGTAACTCAGCTACGCGATCAAAGTATAGCGGGAGGCGACGAATCGAAAATAAGTTGATGCGTATGGAAAAGTTCATTGTGAACTTAGATGTATGCGATGCGAGTTAAGTTGACGTTGAAACGGATTCAAAGTTGACTCTTACGCTATCGAGATTGATACGATGTATCGAGATCGATACGTAAGAAAACGCGAGCATGATGTGAGAATACAAAATGGAGTATGCCTCGCACTATCAAAATTTTGTAAATAATAATACGAGAATGAATGAACTGGTTGATCATGAGCTTTGTGATTGATCAAGACGAGACTATAAGTCATCGACGATTGTTCGATACGTATAGCATCTCGTGTGTCGACCGCAAATAAGATAGACTTAAACTCAATGCGAGAAGATGCTTCATAAATAGCAGAATCATCGACGGTAGTGCATGACCTTACTCGGAGGATAGTTGCGCATCAGTTGCGGCGATAGAAATGGTTTTGCCCGAAATTGGGTATTCGCATAGAAATCGTCGAAACGTGATTTGGCTCCAAAATAAGATATAATATGATTCATAGTAAACTGTCCTTCGGTGATGATCCACAATTTTCGAGCATAGCTTCGGGGTAGGTGACCCTAGAAGACTTGACCGTCAAATCAAATTGAATGTTGCAGACCGTAAGTTGACCCATACGATGTCGCATATAAAATTGTATCGAGAAATAAAATGTGGTGCATGTTGACGATAACTCTAGACGATCAAAAATTGTTGGAACAACTTTCAATTGAGAATGATATAGTTAGAGTTTGAGTATTCGTCGGATGAGTGATTGAATGGTCATGTTGGTCGACAATTAAACTAGAAATTTACCAACGAACTTGGTGATTTGGATAGGCGATTGCGAGAATCGTGCTATGCACGAGAGAGAACGATAAGAGAATGAATTACGAGTTATGTCGTTAGATTTGGATTCACCTTGCAATTGAGCTTGCGTGAATCAAAATTTTGTTCGATGTTGCGAGACGGATAAGTTAGGAATTTGGCTAGTGAATTCCTATTCGTTAGGAATCGAACGTAAGATGCATCGTAGAGACTTTGAGTCAAAGCGATTGTTGTCTTGAGCATCATCGTTTTGAGTTGCGTCGGGAGAATTTAAGCAAGGTGTCTAGGTAAGTAACCTAGCGGGCGTAGTCCTGAATGTTGATGCATTTCCAAATCAACAAAGAAAATCGTATCGAGATAAGTTGCATAGCCAGACTTCGGAAATGGTTGGGTAGCGACTTCAAACGCAAGGCATTGCGAAGGATCGTTGCGATCGGATGCGCGACGGCTTGACGCAACGTACAGGATTGATAATCCATACGAAATATACGAAATAAGAAATACAATTTTTGAATCGCGTCGCGTGTAGTGACTTTATTGAATGAATCATGTATGTATCGAATATATGTATGCGATAAAATTTTGAGAATAGTTGCTAAAGATTAGTCTGATAGGGTGTACGAGATGGCAAGCATAGGATTGAAATTTACCTGTCAGCTTTGTTCTAATTTGCTACCACTGGACTTGGTCGAAATACATATATCTTTGGGACGCCTTAAATATAGGTACGGACCCAAATCGAGTTGTATACAAATTCAAATCGAGATGCAGGAAAGACTTTAGAATGTTAATGAAAAGCTTGCAAGATAGTGTGAAACTGAACAACATTGGTGGGACAAGATCGTAAAACGATCTATAAAAATAATTAATCGGAGTGTTGGTTTTGGTTCAAAGACAAACCTTGTTTTGAGTGGTATATTCTGTAATGCCCCGCTCCGCACGGCGCATTACGCTGAGACGTTGACTCAAAGAGTTGCGTTGACCGAATGAAATGTATCGATGCGAGTCGATACGAGAGTTACGTGGTCCTGAGAAAACGCAGCAAAGTAAGTTGATGCGAAGAGTTACATTGTCCCAAAAGAAATGCATCGAGTTGAATCGATGCGAAGCGTCGCGTTGCCCCGAAGGATAAGTGCTTTGAGACGGCTCCAAGATTCTAAGAAATCGAATCGACTAAGGCGCAAGTCTGAATCGATACAAGTATTGTTTTTAGTTGGTTTCATGTGCAGGCTATACGTTTACGCTGAAATATTAGAGGTTGACATTTTGCCTTATTCAGAAAGGGGTCCGCGAAACCAATCGTCGCCTTGCGACGGACTGAGACCTTGGCATAGTAAGACAAATCGGACGTATAATTCAACTAAGCACGAAGTGCTCGAATGGCTAAGTCAGGAGAGTTGGCCATGCAACAAAGTTATAAAATCGAGCCACATCAGCTCGGCAAAAACGACAAGACGTATCGACTCAAGGTGGGAGGATTGACTCTTCTTTTGTACTCCTTCGTGCCTAAGTCTGAATATATCATTTTATGCTAAGTTAACCTATCGACGCCACGGGTGTGGTCCGATCGGACGATAAATTATAGTGTGTGTCGAACACTAGTTAGAACAATTAAAATAAAATGTGCATCATATGCACGAGTCGCTATGGAACTTTGGATATCGCAAAGGCGAGCACTTCGGTGTACAAGCCACAAGAACATGGGATAACTATATTCGGTGAGTACTTTCGTGCACGAGCCATTCCGTGCCTTCGTGCACGAGCTAGAAACGCTAGCACATTGTAAGACAATAGGCGAGCGCCCTAGCGTGCAAGCCACGAACATTGAACACTAAGTCATAGAACATGGAAATACGGCTTCGATGCATGCACCAAGTGCACAATGCAAGAGAAAAGATGATAAATGTGTCAAAACGTGCCTACGTGCATGAGATCATAAAAGATGGCTTCGTTGCGAAAGAATACAGTTGTGGCATGAATGTGGCAGAACTGTCGGATATGACATGATGCCTCGAAAGGTGTTCGCACTACAACAAAAAACCCTTTTAATGACGGCTAAAAAGCGTCATTAATGACGAACCATGACGCTTTTTTTTTCCACAGCAACCGTTATGAAAACGGGTGTTATAAATATTTTTTAAAAGCGTCATAAAATAACCGTCATGAATAGTTTCTATAAAAATGTTATGAATAGTTAACATATAGTGCACAATTCAGAACAATTTTAAAACGTCATGAATAGATAATATGTATAGGCTCATTGCAGCACATTTATAACACTCATATTACTGAACTCATCACATTTATAACACTCAATACTGCACATTATATATTACTTTCCAAAAACTTTTCAATTCAATTTTAAAACAACAACTTTGAACTATATTCACAAGAAAACATCGAAATGTTATATCACCATCTTCATTACATTATCTCAAAATAGGGTATCCAAATACATATATTTACAACTACTACTTAAATAATCCTCAAAACAAGTAACTACTTTGGCTTCAACTTGAGCACATCAAAACTGTCAATATCACGTGTAGCAAATCCCACCACTGCAATAATAGTTGCATCTTCATGTGCACCTGAGAAAGAAAATTAATACTAGTTAGCTACAATTCTACCATGCATCTATAACAAGTATTATCAACACATTAAGATAACACCAACTTACAAATTTGAAAATAGAGAGAGCTCTATGAGCTAATCTTCAAAAACTTCAATGACTAAGGCATTAAAAACGATATATCAATGGTTCATGCTTTAAACCTCATCTTCTTAAATTTTAGTTTAACTAAAGGTAGAATTAGAACTACTAATTTTTTTCTTAAGTTTGAACAATCAAATTTTTTTTCCGCATCCCAACTAACAGATAGTACCTCCTTGCTATGACCCTACATGTTTTAAGATACATGGTAAACAATAATATTTGAAATATAATGACCGGATAATGCATGCGTTCAAAGTTCTAAATCATATTGCCCAGTTAGAGATAATTTTGTCTCAGAGGACCTGTAGTGTGTGCGCCTTCCTTTTCGCGTCGAAATCAAAAATTGACACCACATTTTCTGCAGCTGCAGCCAGAAACTGGCCAGTTCCAGGCTGAAATCTCACTTGACGGGACCCACCCTGCTCGTCAATAGTTAGATTAGTTCCAAGAATGCAGACATAACCTCAGAGAAAAACAAAATAAATTTTTCTTTCAAAATAACTATATTTAGTTAAGTCACCAAACCAACCTTGGAATAAAGCACCCCCAAAGGCTGACCAACATTCCACACACGCATTTCACCACTGTCATCACAAGAGCACAAAATATTGGTCTTTTTTGGATGAAAATCCAGTGAAGTCACTTGGGAATTATGCCCAGTAAACATATGTAAAGAAAAGCTTGGCTGCAAAACAAGCCATAAAATTGCAAACAAATTGGGCGTATTAGAGACCAGAAGATTAGTACAAGCCAAGTACAGAGACCAGAAGAAAATACTATGGTCTGTCAAAAATAATTCTAAATGAATAGGTGTCGAAAGAAAGGATAAGGATGCATATAAAGGTGAAGGTGTGATTGCTAGATACTTAATTGTTGCAATACCTGTGGCCAATCATGAAGCGAATAACAATTCCTTTCTCATGCTCTAATTTTTGGAGAGCATCGCCTATTAAACATAGAAGAGTAAGACATGTCATTTTGTATGATTCCAAAAACATCAGAGAGGTAGACAAAAAAAAGTAATGATTTGATATATAAGAATAAAATTATAAAGATTGAACCACTAAAACTTGCACCTTTTAGGACATCAGAACCCATATATAATTCATGGACCATGAACATGATTCTCACTAGTAACAGGAATGCATAGCATATTACAATTAGCTTCTATGAGAAAGAACCAGTTACAGTATAAAAATAGGTATTGTCGAAGTTTCAATATAGTCAGAAGCAAAAGGTACAGACCTTCGCAGAATATAAATCAACAACAGTCGGAGTATGTTCAATAGCCTCTTCGATCTTAGATAGCGCAATATCATGTCGATCGCGCCTATCATAATGCTGCACCAGCATAGATCACCTAAGTAATAGGATGGAAGAAATATATTATTTGTAGATCATAGACAACAAATCCAAAAAGGCCATGCTATGTGAAACCTGGGAAATCAAAAGCATCGTCCACATAAGCGTCGATGGAGGCTTCTTCTGTGTGCTGCATTTTGAAAAATTAAATACATTCTATCAATTTAGATATCATAATAGCACATTGCAAAAGAAAATTGAAGGATTAGGATAGATGGATTAAGAATACGCAATCTGTCAGCAGAAACCTAAGAAATGGAGAGCAGGATCAAGGATGATATTCAACAAGATATGCTTAGATGTGGTCATAGCATTTATCGAAAATCACGATTTCCTGTGAAAATTCTATGGACCAAAAAACTATTAAAAAAATTGAGCTCGCCTGTGTTCACATGGAATATTTTTAGCAAAAAGAATGTAAGTAGACAACCTATTGCAATAGTGGTGCATCGAATTGGTCAAACAAGCATCATTAATTCCAGATTGCAGCAACTTAATAGCCAAATGGATAAGTTGAATTTTAGCAACAAAAAGACATGACTTGAGATTTAATAATAGAATGGAAACGTGCCACCTAGTATATATCATAGAAACTAAAACCATAAAGTGGAACGGCCACATTGTATAAACAATATGAAGCATGGGGAATAAAAGGGTTTTTAATTTCTTCAAAATTAGGGTTAGGGTTTTGGAGTTGGGGGAAAGGAAGGAGAAGAAGAGGAGAGGAGGGTGTAAGGAAGAGGAACTGACCCATGTGGGCTTCGGATCCGAGGCCGACGCCAGAACCGATGAACCGGCGGTGGTTGCGGACCCACGACATCGACGACGCCGAAGGAAGGAGAGGGAGAGCGCGGAGAAGAGGACGAGCAGAACCCTAACACTCCTCCTTCGCGTTCTTGTCGATCGCGTACGCGACGGCCTCGAGCTTGTCCTGGAGGGCGACGAGGAGCGTGAGGCCCTCCTCGAAGATTTTGGATCTAGGGTTAGGGTTTTGGAGTTGGGGGAGAGGAGGGAGAAGAAAGGAGGAGAAGGAGAAGATCAGAATGTTTTGGGGGAGAGGCGGGCTATAGCAAGGATTTTGCCAAAAATTGAAGTTAAAAAATATTACAAGTTTGCCACCACTCTAAACTATTAATAACGCTTTGTTTTATAAACGTTATAAAAAGTCCAGAATTAGCCCAAACCGTCATAGAAAAAAGGTATTTTTCAACTTAATAACGCTTATGTATCAGCCGTCATTAAAACTCCTTGTCGAGCGTCATTAAAAGGGTTTTTTGTTGTAGTGTCGGGACCTTCGGGTCATTCGGTTAACGAATATTGAGTTGAGGCATGATGCCATTGAACATTGAAACGAAGTATGAAATGTAAGAACATAGAAAGTTAATGGAAGAAATACGAGATGATAAAGTCTGAGTCTCAGACTCAAGAGTATGTTTGGTTGTTTGATAAATTACGATTCTCGGGCTCAAGACTATGTTTGGTTGTTTGAAAATAGGGCATTGCATGGTCGAATGGACTTGAGATAATTGTGATATTCTTTCGTACACGGAACGTTCTCTCCGAACAGGCAGCTCCGGGGCACCTGGACCGTTCGGCCTAGGAGGAATATAATCTTTGATGGGCGCTCATCTGTAAAGACGATTAGCACCCGGTTATAGATGTAAAAAGTCGTAAATGATGGTAGGCATACGGTATGTTTCAGTTATTTAGGATGGCAACCCAACCCGTAAAACCCTGGGCTACCCAAATTCGAGAAAGAAAAGAAAGAGAGAAAAGAAAAAAAGAAAGAAAAGAAAGAGAGAAATGAATGAAATAGTGAAAAGAAAAAGAAAAACCCATTTAGTCTATTTTGGCACGGATACGCCAACGACCATCATATAGTTAAGGAACAATGGGTTGAAAGTGCAGGCACGTATGTGTCTCGCACACATAGATCCTGCTTAGAGATGCACTTATAATATGACAGAAAAGGAATGAGGCGTATTCACCTTACGTCAGTACAAGGACGAGGGCGTCTATGCTGGTAAGTCGCACCATGAAACAATCACGAGATTGCTAGCCTGCTTGTTTATTCAATTAGAATAACATGCTTGCCATGATAACATGCTTTACGCTTTCGAATATGCCATGAATTCGACCCTAAGGAGAATATAGCAAGATCATAAGCTAAGTTGCATGATTGAACATAAATACTAAAATATCGGTTTAGAAAGTTGGTCTTTTCGTCTGTACATGTGAGAACGAACGTACTGATCCCCCACCAGCTTTCATACAGGGTACAGGGAATGGATTGCTCGCGGCGAAGCTTCACTTGATCGTGTAGAGGCATGGAATGTCGTAACGTTTGAAGCGTGCGATCGCATTAACGCTCGGACTTGCAACAGGATTGATGCGGCCAAGATATAGAAGGCATGATGTGTGGAACGGTGAAATCCTTTATGGGCAAGAGAGAACTTGAGTGTTGTAGCCAACTTGGAAATTTTAGTTAGGCTATTGAAAGCCTTTGTAATCTCAGTTCGAATATCAATAAAGAGAATTGTTTCGTATACTCTGTTTTCCTTTCGTTGTTAATATCAACTCAAAGATAACCGTTTGAGAACTTGTCATCTTTCCTTGCATGAGCGCAACTCCAGGCTCGTGCGGCATCACGCCCCCTGCGAGGACGATGATTCGGGTGATTCCGGGTCGGGGCATGACAAATAGTGATGATTTTTCTTTTCTTTTAGGGCTTTCTTCATTTTGTAGCCCTTTGTCTTTTTTGAACTGAACAATGAAGCGACTTTATTTTTTTTGCCTTATTTTTTGTTTTTGTTACTTTGGTGATATCTGCATGTTCGTTCAGAGGTAATATGGACATGACAAACACGGGATTCTAGATAGGTAACTTACTCAGAGGTTAAGAGAACATGGTAAGGAACCTGAGAACAACTCAGAGGTAATACGGACATATTTTGTTCAAGAGGCTTATCGTGAATGCACCTAGAACTTGGTAAGGATGATAAGCGACGATCTTTGTCAACAGAGGTAATGTGGATGTGTTGAAACAAAATCGATAGGTAAGAATGTATACTTAGAGGTAATATGGACATGGTAGGCATTCAGACCAGGATGTGGAGGAAACCAAAATATGGGAATGGAAGAATTAGATATTCATACATAGTATTTCTTGAGAAACTTATCGTTAATAGGCATCATGAGCAAATCTCCATTAGGTTTTGCTAGATGGTACGCGCCATTGGAATAGACCGTTTCAACAAAAAATGGTCCCTTCCACTTAGGTTAGAACTTTCCAGCAGTCTTGTGATTCATGATCGTTGGCCTTCTAACTGATTGGACCAGATCGTCGACCTGAAATAACCTTTCTTTAACCTTTTTATTGAAGGCTCCCGAGATACATGCCTGATATAGCTCAATGCGCTATTGTGCTTGAAAGCATTTTTCGTCGAGTGCTTCCAACTCTTATAGTCGCAAGCGATGATTATCTTCTGTAGTCATATGACTATTAAGAGACACCTGTAGAGAGGGAATTTGATGTTCCAAAGGGAGCACGACTTCGCTTTCGTATACCAGCAAGAATGACGTACTAACAGTAGGTGTACAAATGGTGGTTCGATAAGCCCAGAGGCATTCGCCGAGCTTCTCATTCCAGACGCATTTATTGGAAGATATGACTTTTTGAGGAGCTTGATAATGGTTTTATTGAAATCCTTGGCCAACCCATTAGCTGTTGGATTATAGGATGTCGATTTATGCTCTCGATTTGGTTCTGGTCGCAGAATCAATGGAAGGAGCCGTTGACGAATTATGGGCCGTTGTCGTGGATGATTCTCTGAGGTAACCCAAACCGGTAAATGACAGGGTGCTTGAGGTATTTTATCACTTCAGAGGTGTTTACTTCCATAAGTGGTATAGCTTCCGACCATTTGTAGAAATAGTCGATTATGGTCGGGATGATGCGATGACCTTTTGATGAAGAAGGGACAATCGTGCCAATGATGTCCATTCCCTATGCTTCGAACGGCCAAGATGCCACCATTAGGTGCTAGAACTCTAACGGTTGGTGAATGAAGTCAGCATAAATCTGACACATCCGGCACTTCTTAGCATATGTCAGGGCATCGACTATCATTGTAGGACAAAAGTAACCCATACGCCTGAGTCGGTCTTGGAGTTTAGGTCCCGGTTGATGAGCTATTCAAGTGCCATCATGAGCCTCGTACAGTACGTCTTTAGCTTCCTGCCCTGATAAACATCGGAGCAGGAGTCCGTCGAAGGAATGGCGGTATAACATCTTATTTGAGTGTCACAGTAAAACCAAAGAGAGCGCCTTCTGACGGAAGCTGCTTCTTTTGCATTATCCGGTAAGATTCCGTATACTGTAAAATCTATAAAAGGAGATCATCAGTCTCGAATGTCTTTTTCAACCTCCATGGACTGGCAGGCTTGCATGCATAAGTTATTCTTCGGACATACCAACTCTTTTCCTATCACGGTGATAGTGTGTTGAGTTCCGACAGGTACTGCTAACGATGCCGCAAGTCCTGCTAGAGCATCAGCTTCCAGGTTCTGTAACCGGAGAACACGTTCTATAAAGAACCCTGTGAAAATAGAGATAATAAAAATTGTTGCTTGATTGTATGGGACCAGGTCCCCATGTCGGACCTCGGACTGACCCCGAAACTTGGTTGGCAATCAGCTGAGAATCGTCGTAAGCTTCCAGAAAGTCAACCTCCAGCTCTTTGGCCAGTCGAAGTTCGATGATGAGAGCGTTGTACTCAGCAACGTTATTAGAACATGGTTCTGAGAGTGAATACGCTTGTTGTATGACCAAGTCGTTGGGGGATTAATACTACCCCCACTCCAGCCATAATATCGCCTTTGGTACCTGTTCTCAAAGCACCGTCAAAGAACAGTCGCCAAGTTAGCTCTTCTTTTATGGTGTGGGCATCTATTACTTCATCCGAGATATCTTTATAGAGTTTCAACGTCTCGGCTACGAGATGGGAAGCAAGGAAATCCGTTAACGCTTGACCCTTAACTACCTTTCGTGGGACAAATACCATGTCATAAGGGAGAGAAGTATTGCCCATGTAGCTAGACGTGAATTTAATGCCCCTGGCTTGGTCATGAGGACCCTGAGGGGATTGACCCGAGAGATGACGTGAATCGTCTGTCCGACTGTATAATATCGAGTTTTTGGATAGCGAAAATAAGGGCGAGGCATTCTTTCTCCACAGGGGTACAGACCTATGCTCGGCTTCGATCAGCTGACGGTTGAGGTAATAGATAGCATGTTCATAACCCGTATTGCTTTTAGGGGCTAATAATGCTCCGAGAGAGTGATCTAAGGCTCAGACGTAGAGAAAAAAGGGTTTTCCTATGACTGGTGCTACTAAGACTGAAGGATTCGTAAGATTTCTTTTAATGTCCTAGAAGGCTCGCAGGCACTCCTCAGTCCAGACATAAGACACTCCTTTCTTCATCAATTTGGTAAAGGGTTTACAATGACCCGGGAGGTTGGAAATAAACCTCCGGATGTAGGCCAAGCGCCCCTGAAGACCGCAATGTTCGTAAAGGTTCCTTGGCGGTTGCATTTCGATGATTGCTTTTGTCTTCTTAGGATCGACATAGATACCCTTTGGAGTAACAATGAAACCTTAGAACTTGTCGCTGGACACCCCCAGGAAGGACTTGGCTAGATTCATCTTTAACTGGTGTATCCTTATCAAATCAAAGACGGTTCTCAAGTCTTGGAGGTCATCACCATGAAAGTGACTCTTGAAAGTGATGTCATCGACGTAACATTCAACTATCTTGTGCAGGTGTTTGCAGTACATGATACTCATAGTACGCTGGTATGTAGCACCCATATTCTTTAAGCCAAAGGGCATCACGGTGTAACAAAATACCCCCATTATAGAGGCTAAAAATCAAGCTACGCCACCCATTAAAGTGTGCGATCATCATGTGGTGCCAAATCATTATGTTGCGCCAGACCATCAAGTTATACAGGATCAGGTTTTGCCAACATCAGGTTGCGTAGAAGACAGGTTGCACGAGCGCCATATGGCACACTTTCTCGAGAAGCTGTAACAGCATCATCATTACCTGACAACTGACTGTACGAAGATTAAGGAAAATCCATTCAAATCCCGCGCAACGCGACGCTCGAGAAGATTTTGTCAGCATGTAATTAATGCTGACAGCTGGTTCGTGCAAGTCATTATGTGGCACGAAAATTAATCAATACAGCACAGAAGACCCAGTCAAAGGCGCCAGTTGTTGAGTTGTGTCCATGTGCAACCTGGCTAGTTGGCGCCACCCGAGCAACTTTTTAGCAGAGTGACATGGCACACAAGCAACCAACTTCGCATAGCGTACCGACTAAGCTGCCCACGACCACGTGCATCTTAATCAAATGATGCCATGCGTCCACAATAGTTGGTGCAATCGCTCACCCTAGTTGTTATATTGTGCCTACGCACAACCTGAGGAAGCTCGCGTAAAGTGATCAAACAATGTTCAGAACAGGGTGACATGGCACGCAAGACACTAACCTCGCAGAACGTGTCTAATATACTGCCCACAACCAAGCGCATCTCAATCAAACGATGCCACACGTCCACAACAGTTGGTGCAACCGCTCGCGCAAGTGAACAGGAGGCGTGCAACCCAGAATAACTGTTAAACAGTTATTTCAAGAACTCTATAAATAGAGTTTCAAATCAATTTCAAAGCATAACGAATGACCATAATCTCCTGCTAAAGTGTTGTTGCATCCTCCAGAGGCTCGTGTCTTCGATATCACATTGTAACGCCCCAGTCCCAAAATACGTAGGACTAGGAACGTAGACATGCCAGCTGTATTCATATGAAGTATACTCCAATATATGGAAGCCTCGTATAAATACATAAGCTGTAAAATACAGTAGAACCATAACTAATCTCATCCACAAATCAAAGAATAAAAGATATCATCTATCAACTATAAATTTGTCTTGATACAATATGTTGGGCGGAGACAAATCCACTACCAACAAAATAAGGAAAAGTACATAGAAATGAAATGAGTGGCGAGCGAAGCGAAGACGATCCAAATGCAATCATCCTCGAAGAAGTAGCGAAGATCACGGCTAGAGCTAAAGCACCTGCGAAAGACAATAGCACACACCTGGCAAGACAACCAGGTCCTCAGAGGGACGTAACAAGACACATAATAGCATGCCATATAAACTGAATAAATATTGCTCAAATAAATAAGTAAATCGAATTATAACATGTTCCAATACGCACCTACTGAACGAGCATACCATCCCCCCAACCAAACAAGGACAGGAGATGGTAAACTAATTCACGGTAACGTATCTTCCTATGCTATGAATCCAATATGGTATCCGGACCCCAGCAAGGTTCAATACCTTCTCATCGAAGTAGTAAGTCACACCTACAACCAAACAAGGACAAGATGTGACGAACTAATCCGCGACAAGTTATTGTCCCAAGCAACGGTCAGATACAAGTACCCAAACCAAAAGTACTCGTACCTAACGGATAGGATAGCCTACCATTCTAAGTGAAATGATGTTAAGAACAATCCTTCCTACGCATGGACCCTGGCTGAATAGGATCGGCATAGTCCCCTCTTGGGCACCAGAGGCCCCAGCAGGAAGAGCATGGGTCATCAACCCCGTATCTCCAGCGGAGAGTCCGGGTCACAAGGGAAGTGCATCGAAGCCCATACGCTAAGGAATTGTTCTTCCCGCCCAATGTCTATTATGTTGTATCCACAACATTAACCTCTATAACCGCTAAGTCAAACTAGCATATAATTTCTATTAGCGGTTATTCCTATCGCACGGCTTGTACGTACTGGTGGCCAGCCAATCACGCACTTTCGTATTCTACATGCGACACACAACTTCGTGTTTACAACGTATCAAGGCCAATGAATGCGACACACAAGGTGGTCCCTTAAATCTAGGTTTAATTTGAAAAAAAATAATAATACACAGCAGGAATATAAATGAACAGTTACGCCATGTATCACAGTTTATTTTGCATAAAGAAAATAAGTAATGTATGAAATATGAGCTAAAAATAATTAAACAGCTAATGGCAAGGTGTCTTGCCTGGTAGTACACCTGGTGTGCTGCGATGATCAAGGTGGCACGATCTGCAACTTCGGTGCAATAACTATGCAAGGTGACCACGGATGGTGACACGGTCGGTTCTATTGGGTCCAGAAGGGTCAAATTAGTTAGGGTGGACATATGGTAGTACGAAATTGGTAAAGGAATAGGAAAGATTGGGATTGGTCAAGGTCGAAAGAATAGAAGAAAATTTGACGAATAATAAATATATGATTTTGAAAACTAATTTATAATACTTGAAAGATAAAGTTTTATTAGTAGAAAATTAGCTAAGCACTTGAAAATATGGAACTTTATTTAGGCTAAAATATTAAGTTTGTACAAATATAGTCTTAAGTAGAAAACTATATTTGATTTAAAATATTGTTAGGTAAATAGAATATAATTCTAGAAAATTATATAGAGCATAAAAATCCCTTTTTTTGTCAAACGAGATTCGTCTAGCCCAAACTATATATTTATATAGGCCAAAAAGAAATAAATAAGGTACCAAAAATAATATGACAGTACAGTTAGAAATATTTTAATATATTGAGAACCAACTATCAATATTGGTATTTAATAAAGATAATAGTAATTAATAACAAAATATTATTATAAATAATGATAAATAAAAATGTCTTTAACTTATATCTATAATAATTTATAATCCCTCTATATGGGAGACCTATACTTTTCTTTATCATGCAATAATAATAACAATAAATTATATTAATGAATAAATACTACTGTTGTAAGGAAGCAAGAAGAAAAACTATTAATAATTGTAATAATAATAATAATAATAATGATAATAATAATATTATTATTAATAATAAAAATAACAGAATTAACAGATACAACAAAGAAAGAAGAAAAGAAAAAAAATATAAGAATAATAATAATAATAAAAATCAACTAATGAAAAAAATAACATCAGAAAACGATGGGTGATGTTCCAATTAATAGAAGGGAGGAGAGAGACAAAAAGAAAAGGGGAAAGTAAAGGGAGATAGAGGAGAGAGAGAGAGGGCGAGAAGGTGAGGACGAGAGGGAGAGGCTGGAGAGTCGGCGGACGGGCGCCGGAGGCGGAGGCGGAGGGAGAAGGTAGTGAAGAGAGGAGAGGGGAGTTTCGCGCGCGCCAAGGAGGAGGCGGCGTGGGTGCTGCTCCGAGCGGAGCTCGACGCAGTTCGGCGAGGGTTCCGGCCATGGAGGCGATCGGAGTGGGGGTCAGCTCCGGTCGTCGGGAGAAGATCAGAGGAGGAGCTGCGGTGGCAGGACAGACGTCGAGGGAGGCGGAGAGGGGAACGGGAGTTGGCATGGCCGGGCTCGTCGACGAGCGGGCGGCTAGGGCACGGCAGATCTGGTGTGCTCGGCGGAGGAGAAGAGGGTCGGTGGTTGACGCAAGAGGTCGGCGAGGCTAGGCGGTCGGCAGAGGGGTTTCGGGAAGGGTTCATCGGCGGGAACGGTGGTCGGACGCGTGGGTGCGGCTGGAGGCTGCGAGCGGTAGGGTTCTCGGCTCCGCCGGTTCGTCGGCGGCAGGAGCGGTTTAGGGAAGTCGGAGGGGGTTTTCTAACGGTGGTGCGGGAGGTCGGCCTTGGTCGGGGCTGAGGAAGGGGGCGGAGCTGCGTGGTTCGGCCGGAGGGGCTCGGCCGGTCGGAGGAGGAGGATGGGCGCGGCGCTGACGGCTGCGCGGCTTGCCGGCGGTCGCGCCAGGAGGGCGCGGTGGCGCTGGTAAGGGTTTGCGAAGTCGGAGTGGTCGTAGGTGGTGGGTCGTGGCGCCGGGCGGACCTGTGGGCACGGCGTCGACGGAGGTAAGCTTAGGTTAGGGTTTTCTTCTTCTTTTACTTTGATGATGGTGGTGGTATGGGGCCACGGCGGTGGCGGCGTTGGTTTGGCCGTCCTCGGGACGAGGCCGGAGGCTGTGGCATGGTTATTGGTGATGATGGAGGAGTTGGGGCTGGAAAATTGGCGGTGGTGGTGAGTTCCAAGGACTGGCGATGGCGGGGTCGCCGAATGGCGGGGTTGACGGGGTCGGACCGGTGGTGGTGATGGTCGGCCGTGTCAGTGGTGGTGACGATGGGGTGGCGTGGATGGGCTGGCTAGTCTATGTTTGAGGTGGTGATGAACGGGTGTGTGTGTTTGGTGTTGATTTTCTGTGGCGGGGAGGCGAGGTGGTCGACGCGTGGTTGAAGCCTGGCGAAGAAGTCGGGTACTCTGGTAGTTGTCGAGGGATGGGTTGGGTTAGATTTTTGGAATTTGTGATGTATCGTATCGGGAAATGTCCGACACGAAAAATAAATGTAAATGTAAAGAGAGTGGAATAAGAGAGTCACCGGGGTCGGACCCGAGGCCGTCACGGCTGACACGAAGATGGATGGAACACCGACACGAGCACGCACATTATGGAGAAATAACTTGTATGGAAATTTGTGAATTGATAAAAGAAATTGGAGGAGTACCTGCCTATTTATAGGATGTGGGAATTCCTAATTAGATATGGATTAGGAATAATTTAAATCCCAAAATAGATAATTCAATACTTAATTTAAATAATTCAACAAATCAAATCCAATTAAATCGAATTTAAATACTTTTAGTTTAAAACCAAATCAATTTAAAATATAGATAGTTTACTATTTAAATGTATCCATGGAATCAAATCAAATTTAAATTGACACAAATATTTCAAAAATATGTTTTCCAAAAATACTATAATAATTAATTTCGAAAATTACATTATTTAAAATAAAAAATAAATAATTAGGAAAAATATGTGTTTGTACAAATAATATTTACATAAATGTACTTTTCTAATATACTAAAATAATTTATTATTATAACTGCATAAATGAAAGATTTTGCATAATTAAAATCCTAAACTTGAAAATGATAGCTAGGAATAATTATTACATATATTATTTTGAAATCATAATAAAAATGTTTTTCTAAAAATATGTACGCTCGCACATATTCGTATTCGTCGAGCAAAAACGAAAATAAAATTTCGTGCACGACGTTCGATACGACTATGCGACGTACAAATACAAAAAAAATTCAAATCGGTAACAAATTTAATTAAAAAAAATTAGTAGAAATTTAGGGGTTTTACATCCTACCCAACTTAAAAGAATTTCGTCCTCGAAATTAAGAATTAGTAGGGGGGTGAGAGGACGCAAGGGGGTTTCGATGGGAAACAATCGATAACAAATCATGACGTAAGAATCACGATCTAGATCATAGAAAATTAATATGGTATGGTTACGGGTAATGAATGAGGGTCACGATTTAGAGAACGAAATAGATTCGCCTTAATTTAAGCGATTAGAGGGTCATGACAGTAATTATAGGGCCGAAAAAAGGGCGAGTAGTTCAGGTAGGAGAAATAGCAATATCGAGTGATAATGGTCATAGGTGATAGGATAGCTAGAGGAAGTGCTAGTATAACGTCTTCGTCCTTCTAAAATAGGTGAAGGCGAAAGCAAGATAGAGTTCGAAGGAGGCATTTATCGAATATGAATACGTTATTCAAAGACTATTGAATAATTTCAAAAAAATTGTCAAGGGAGTCGTGGATGGGATTCTAGAGGACAAGTTTAGCTATGTCCCCATCCATGTAGAATAATAGACAAAAACGAACCAAGTGCACTTGGTTGATCAGACCATCATGCACCGGTTCTGAGTAGACAGTACGTTAGTGGATGCATCCAATAACATATGTCATGAACAAGCTTGATAAAAGAATTTAGCTTGTAAAAACTAGGCTACATTAGCATCATTAGTCTAGATAGTAAAAATATAGGCACGAGATTAAAATTGAAATAAAGAAAATATGAATAGTCTAAGAGTCATAAGGTTCTAAGTCTTGTTTATTCCTATACCATCATTCTATGGTTTTATTTACCAAGGCTTGGTCGACTAAGTGGGCTAACTTCCTCTAGTCTCTATGGTATAGATAATACCATTTGTATTTCCTTAAGGGTCAAGGGTGTGTTAGGTATTCTACCCAACTTAAAGAATTAAACTAAGGGTGTTTGGGACAGCTAACTAATAGGGTCAACCTCTAGTAAGCACGAAGGAAGGATAATGATAGAAGGAATCAAGCAAGATGCAATCGATGAGACAAACGGTAGATTGAAGAAACTGGTCAAGTATGTGGATGAGATCCTAGACTTCTAATCCTATTCGCAGGCTTGCTTGGTACGGTAAAGTAACCAAACAATTTATGTTGACCTGCATGGGCCACCACAAAAACATGTAACGCCCCAGTCCCAAAATACGTAGGACTAGGAACGTAGACATGCCAGCTATATTCATACGAAGTATACACCAATATATGGAAGCCTCGTATAAATACATAAGCTGTAAAATGCAGTAGAACCATAACTAATCTCATCCACAAATCAAAGAATAAAAGATATCATCTATCAACTATAAATTTGTCTTGATACAATATGTTGGGCGGAGACAAATCCACTACCACCAAAATAAGGAAAAGTATATAGAAATGAAATGAGTGGCGAGCGAAGCGAAGACGATCCAAATGCAATCATCCTCGAAGAAGTAGCGAAGATCACGGCTAGAGCTAAAGCACCTGCGAAAGACAATAGCACACACCTGGCAAGACAACCAGGTCCTCAGAGGGACGTAACAAGACACATAATAGCATGCCATATAAACTGAATAAATATTGCTCAAATAAATAAGTAAATCGAATTATAACATGTTCCAATACGCACCTACTGAACGAGCGTACCATCCCCCCAACCAAACAAGGACAGGAGATGGTAAACTAATTCACGGTAACGTATCTTCCCATGCTATGAATCTAATATGGTATCCGGACCCCTGCAAGGTTCAATACCTTCTCATCGAAGTAGTAAGTCACACCTACAACCAAACAAGGACAAGATGTGACGAACTAATCCGCGACAAGTTATTGTCCCAAGCCACGGTCAGATACAAGTACCCAAACCAAAAGTACTCGTACCTAATAGATGTTGGCCCAATGATTATATTGTGTTTTTGAATTTGGCTAATCAGTTAAGTTTAACATAATGATGTCACTAATACTCATATACTCACTATCATGTTGCTACTTAAACTTAGCATTGTCCTAATTGTCCTATATTATATTGCTATGCTTGTATCATACTGCAACATATTTTGTTGGCCTAACATGCTATCATGTTGTTACTTAAACTTAGCAATGTCCTAATTGTCCTGTATTATATTGCTATGCTTCTATCGTACTGCAACATATTTTGCTGGCCTAACATGTATTTGTAGACATGCAGTAAGCATGATCAAACATGATGAAACAGGACATAGGCAATGAAGAATTAATGATGGAGCGAAGACGGCGTCATACAAAAAGATTTCTCCGAACCGCCTAGCGACCTATCCGGGGCCTCGTATCGGGGGTTCCGCTGCCCGGTCAGCGGACAGGGGTCGAGGGGGCAGCGCCCCCCGTCGGGGGTTCGGGGGCGAAGCCCCCGAAAGGTATTCAGATTTCCAGATCTGTTTATCTTCGGACGACTGCTGTCAAGGAAAAAGACGTCTTCAGTTCTGCTCAGATATCAGAAGAAAGGCGTCATCAGAGGGCTCTTGGTTTTTCTAATTGTTCTAAGTCTGTAATCTTCAATTTATTGAGTCTAGGAGAATGTGTACGTTGAGTCGCACTGAGTCATCTCAACCCCTAGACATATCTCTCCAAGCTCTACCATTCAAACAGACCAATTCCTGAACCAAGCCTAAGCTCCACAAAGTCCAAAAGTCCAATGGACCAATTCTGTCTGCTGGAGACAGAGTTCGGGCCGAACTCTGCCTCCACACAGAGTTCGGGCCGAACTCTGTCCCCTGATTTCCAGCACCCTGATTTTTAGGGCCTGCTTGCTACAAGCTGTCCAACGGCCAAAAATTTGAATTATCCATACCGAATTCTGGCCGAATTCTGCTTGTCCCGAACCCTATAAATAGGCCTTGGTTTCTCTCATTTGAAACCATCCACTCTTCTATTCTTCTTCTCTTACATAGCCTATATAGTCAAGAGCCTTACTCTTCCAATCTACTAGCCACAAAACTTCCTAAGTCCCAAGGTGCTCAAGTGCGATTCAGCTAGAAGTTTTTGTGCAAGAGTTGAAAAGAAAAGTCACTTGGACAATTCCAAGTCGCTTGGAAAAATCCAAGCAAATCGCCACTGCGATCCTCTGTTAGAAGTTGACGTGCTCTTCTGAAGAAAAGGCACGGGTTGTAAACTACTATTTCACAAATAGTGGATTTGAATCCTGAGCTAGAGTTCTCAGGCCTGGACTAGTCCTCCACGAGGGAAACCAGGTTAAAACTGTTGTGTTTGCGTATGCTCTTCTTGATCTTTATTTACTTCCGCATTTCTCTCTGATTTATTTACTATCTTGATAGTTGTTTGTGGAGGTGATATAGAGTTAATTTTTTATTTGGTGATTATCGACACAAACTCTATTCACCCGAACTCTGCCTCCAGCAGACAGAATTGGTCCATTGGACTTTTGGACTTTGTGGAGCTTAGGCTTGGTTCAAGAATTGGTCTGTTTGAATGGTAGAGCTTGGAGAGATATGTCTAGGGGTTGAGATGACTCAGTGCGACTCAACGTACACATTCTCCTAGACTCAATAAATTGAAGATTACAGACTTAGAACAATTAGAAAAACCAAGAGCCCTCTGATGACGCCTTTCTTCTGATATCTGAGCAGAACTGAAGACGTCTTTTTCCTTGACAGCAGTCGTCCGAAGATAAACAGATCTGGAAATCTGAATACCTTTCGGGGGCTTCGTCCCCGAACCCCCGACGGGGGGCGCTGCCCCCTCGACCCCTGTCCGCTGACCGGGCAGCGGAACCCCCGATACGAGGCCCCGGATAGGTCGCTAGGCGGTTCGGAGAAATCTTTTTGTATGACGCCGTCTTCGCTCCATCATTAATTCTTCATTGCCTATGTCCTGTTTCATCATGTTTGATCATGCTTACTGCATGTCTACAAATACATGTTAGGCCAGCAAAATATGTTGCAGTACGATAGAAGCATAGCAATATAATACAGGACAATTAGGACATTGCTAAGTTTAAGTAACAACATGATAGCATGTTAGGCCAACAAAATATGTTGCAGTATGATACAAGCATAGCAATATAATATAGGACAATTAGGACAATGCTAAGTTTAAGTAGCAACATGATAGTGAGTATATGAGTATTAGTGACATCATTATGTTAAACTTAACTGATTAGCCATATTCAAAAACACAATATAATCATTGGGCCAACAATCTCCCCCTTTTTGATTATGGCAAATCGGTTAAGTTTAAGACAGATACGATAGATGCATATATCACTAATAAACACATACTACGAGAAGATAGTGTGCTAACTTAAACTTATTTCTCCCCCTTTGTCATGATCAAAAAATAAGCTCCTCCATAATAAGAGATAAAATGAACTCAAGCATAAGGAGGAAGGCATAGACAATCATGATCAAGATATACTAAATGAGGAACAATGGGAGAAGTGTGTAAAGACAAGTATAGAAACTACATACCCAATGTAGAGTGCCAAAAAGAAAATAGCTTGTCAAGACACAAATAGTTGGTAAAACTAAAAGAATTTGAAAATAATCAATAGATAGTTTACCAACATGAAATCCAAGAAAGACATTCAAAACATAGTATGATATGAAATCCAAGAAAGACATCCAAAAACTTTTGGAAGAGAATAATGAAAAAAATTCAGTCAAAAACCATAGGGATAAGATAATTTCTAATAATAGATATCAAAGTAGAAAGATACCAATTGAGATATTGAAATAGACAAATTTGATATCAATTGAAATATATAAACTTGAAACATTGATCAATGAAACTATGATAGTCATAATTGTCCACAGATAAATAGTGAAACAAAATAAATGAATGATCAATGTAAAATAGAAGCAAAAGATCTCATTATTTGCAAATCTATTTGCTTATCCAAAATTCATGCATTTGAACTCAATTACCTTATCATGCTATATGAATAAACATGAAGGTAAAGGAGAAACAATGTTTGAGAAGGAGAAATTCAGTCGAATTGAATGCTCCCCCTCAAACTATGACCAATATAGATAAAATCATGAATATTGGATAAGTCCTCAACAAGGAAAGCCAAATGAAACATACAAAGAAAGCCAAATCAAAGAAAGCACATTCGTCATCAAGATAAAATACAAAATTAAATATTAACGAAATGACCCATATAAAAGAGAGATAATATGATGAAAAAAAATTGCATATACTCTCATAAACCTTTCACAAAATAACAGTATCATAACCTCAATCACTAAGATATAAATAAGGATAAAAATATGGGTCAATGATGAACTAGGTATACGACATATTAAAGGGTATAAATGAATTGAACCAATTTATTTGCTCCCCCTTAAAATATGCGTACCTAGTTTCCAAAGCACTTATAGCAAAAAAAATGATAACTTCAAGATCTAGGGGTAAATCAACTATTGATTTTTCCCCCTTGCTCAATGCTATAAAGTCTATAAAATGATAACTTATGACAAAAAAAAATGATATAAGGCTATAAAAATATCATAGAACGAAAAATATCATCTTTAGACAAAAAGATATATCCACTAATAGTTACTAAAGATCAAAAGAATATTTCAATTTAGCACATGTAATCAAAAGACGACATACACTAACCTTTATAGAAGAATATCATATTGAAGTATGATAGGTTAATGCATGTTATCTTTTGAGAAGAAGATCATCATGAAAAGAAATAAGGTCCATTAGAAAAATATCATTATGAAAAAGAATAATAAGGACCATTAGAAAAATATCATAATGAAAAGGAATAATAAGGTCCATTAGAAAAATATCATCATGAAAAGGAATAATAAGGTCCATTAGAAAAATATCATCATGAAAAGGAATAATAAGGTCCATTAGAAAAATATCATCATGAAAAGGAATAATAAGGTCCATTAAAAACAATCATGATGAGAATCACAATATAGCTCAAAAGATAAAAATAAAACTAAAGAAAAATGTCATCATGAATAAAGTCAATTAAATTAATCACGAAGAAAGTCAAAATGTAGCAACAAAAAATAAAACTCAAATATCATGTCCATGATTATCTAATTAAGAAATGATCAACCAATTTATTGCTTTGCATTGACTATGTATGTTTTACCACAAATGTACCCATCAACGGGTAATAATCCAACCTTGCTAATACTAAATGAGAAACCAATAAAGTTCAAATAGCAAAGAGCATATGTGATAATCCATGAGTGGTCAAAGTAGAGTAATAAATTAACTTGATAACCACATAATTAGATAATTTAGGACTACTCAACCATTAGGATCATTTATCAATAAAAGTAAACATGATCCAACGAATCTCATCAAGAGAAAATCCCAAATCCATATTTATAATACAATCTTACAAATCGATAAAAAATATGGACAGAAAAAGTCAATCTCATTTAAAACATTGCAAATTTATTCCAAAGAAATGATAATATAATAGAATCATGACTCAAAAGATGAGAGAAATTTAAGAGATGCTTGTCAATGACTAGTATGGAAGGCAGTTAAAGCGATGAATCACAAATCTCAATGGAAACAAGATAAAATAAAAAATTTGTCAAACTAATTTTAGAAACCAAACATATGTATCTAAAATAGAATACAAATCAGAAAGAATTCATAAATCTTGTTTTTGTAAACTAGCATATCACATATAGATTGAAGTTCAAGAAGATAGCTAGATGAGTGAAAGTGAACAAAAATTATGTAGCTTAACGATACATCGCAAATAAGCAAGGTAGCTACATAACTAATTAAGATTAATGAGATAGGCCATTAACATGATAAATTGCTCATTAAATCTTAAGTCACTAACACAAAAAAAATACATGCTTAAGCATAGAGTTCATAATAAAGGTAATACATTTTGAATGATCAAAATGATTTATATACTCTTTGCTAAGCAAGGATAAGAGTATAAGATAGCAAGTAAATGAATTAGACTCTCATCAAGTAAAGGACAAAAGAGATGTTCATGAAAACACAATAAAGCAAATCTCTTTGCCAAAAATATTGAGATTAACCCAAGATAATGAAATAATAGATTGATCTAGAGAGTGCAAAATTATAACCATTATGAAAGTGTATTCTCTAGAAATAGAAAATCTCAAAGTAAAAGTTCAACCCATAGTAGCTAAAGACATGAGAAGTATGATATATCAATTATATGTATTCTCATGTGCTACAAAACATCATAATAATAAAATATTTATAGCTCAAATATAAGGCTAGATATGATGAAGTATTCTGGAACTTAGGGGAGGATCCAGAACTAGATAATGGTTGCAAGTAGACCTTAATAAATCTTAAGTCTATAAAGTGTTGATCACTTTGGGTTAGCTGTAGGGGCCGGTTCCCAGCTAGCGGTAGTCCGAAGACTAGTGCACCGTGTCGCTTCAGGCTATTTACACCTGTATGAGAGAAGGACCCTTTTGACTTGTTCCTAAAATGTTTTTTACTTTTAAGAAATTAGATTTAAAAGAATATATGCAATATCATCAAACAACATCAAAGTATAAAAATCTCTATGAATAAGAGAGGTAAATACCCAAATAATAATGAAAGAATGATCATCAAAATTTGCTAAGAATATTTTCAAAACAAATATTTTTATAATACACTTTATGAAAATAAATATATAGAAGATTCATACTCAAAATAAGTATGATGATCTCAACAAGTAAGGTAAAGCACAAAACCAAGCAATTCTTAAAAGAACTTCCATAAAAGTCATGAACAAGACACTAATAAATATTTTCTCTCAACATTCCAACTTAAAGGCATTTGAATAAATAAATATCAGCATTTGGAATCAATAAAGGCCATTGGATCTATAATTTAATCAACGGCTGAGGCTGTTTCCGGTTCTGGAACAACCAGGTCGAATTCGGCCCGAACTCTGGTAAGGGCAGAGTTCGGCCCGAATTCCGGATTCTGGTGACAGAACTGGAATCAGGCTGAAAAAGGGTTAAGCGAAAAAGATCAAAATAAGAGTGAAAGACATGTATCCATAAAGTCAACAAATAAAAGCCAATAAGATATCATCAAAAAGAAGATTTTAAGGAATAAGCTAATTGATTCAAGTAGAGATAACACAAATTTAGTCAAAAGAATCAATAGCTAAATTATAAGGTAAGCACAAGTATGAATAACTACTCTTCAAAATAATATGAAACTTGAGCTTATCTCATATGCCCACATAAAAATATTTATACAAAAATAGATGCTAATATAATAAATACATGATCTACATGTAAATGAAGATTTAATGAATATAGTCATGTATCCATCATGAATGTTTGAAAAACTATCACAAATTCAAAAGCACGTATAAATAGACTTTATCAGGCAAGAACATAATTGATTCTCAAGAGGATAATCAAAATAAAATATGAGAATCGATAATGAATGTATTATGCAAGCACAAGATAAAAAGTAGTATAAGTGTATACTTGTCAAGTGATAAGAAGCTTGTGCTAAACACATATATTCACAAAAACCAATTAAATACAAATCGGCAAGAAGTAACTATCTCAAAAACATTAAAAATGGAGAGTCAAACTTTAAAACAAAATTCAAGAATCAAGCTCCAATGAACTAGAGTGATATGCATGCTTTATAAAGACAAAGAATAGCGAGCATGCATATGTAAATGTGTCACACTACTAGAAAATGAGTGATAAACTACATAGTGTGAACTAATCATTTAAAGCTGTGTAACTAGTCATGCTAGATAAAAGAAAAAGAAAATCAACTAAGCATGCTAGTATTATATCTCATATTAATTTATATAATAAGCAACTAAAGGATATCAATGTGAGCTAGTAGCAAGACATAAAGAAAAACATGCTAGATTCTACAAATATAAACCATTTAGAGAGAATCGTTTAACATGTTACCAAAGTGGCTCTAGTGGCCACACTTGTGTTGGTGCAATTGCTTGGAAGATGACCTTTGAGATTTGCAACCACCAACACGCTCCTTGGTGCTATATCCCGATACAAGAAGCTCCACCTACAACATTAGGCGAAGACTTTGGTATCCAAATAAACTTGGATCCACATTTGTTAGCTTTAGGGACCCACATACTATTTACTCTAGCATTGGTAGAAAAATTCCTACGAATAGGACAAGTTACACTCATGTGTCCAATGCGAGAGCAATAGAAGCACCTAATACTAGTGTGTGCACATGTATCAGAATGAGCACACATGTTATCAAACAGACCAATTCCTGAACCAAGCCTAAGCTCCACAAAGTCCAAAAGTCCAATGGACCAATTCTGTCTGCTGGAGACAGAGTTCGGGCCGAACTCTGCCTCCACACAGAGTTCGGGCCGAACTCTGTCCCCTGATTTCCAGCACCCTGATTTTTAGGGCCTGCTTGCTACAAGCTGTCCAACGGCCAAAAATTTGAATTATCCATACCGAATTCTGGCCGAATTCTGCTTGTCCCGAACCCTATAAATAGGCCTTGGTTTCTCTCATTTGAAACCATCCACTCTTCTATTCTTCTTCTCTTAGAAAAACCAAGAGCCCTCTGATGACGCCTTTCTTCTGATATCTGAGCAGAACTGAAGACGTCTTTTTCCTTGACAGCAGTCGTCCGAAGATAAACAGATCTGGAAATCTGAATACCTAATGGATAGGGTAGCCTACCATTCTAAGTGAAATGATGTTAAGAACAATCCTTCCTACGTATGGACCCTGGCTGAATAGGATCGGCATAGTCCCCTCTTGGGCACCAGAGGCCCCAGCAGGAAGAGCATGGGTCATCAACCCCGTATCTCCAGCGGAGAGTCCGGGTCACAAGGGAAGTGCATCGAAGCCCATACGCTAAGGAATTGTTCTCCCCGCCCAATGTCTATTATGTTGTATCTACAAAATTAACCTCTATAACCGCTAAGTCAAACTAGCATGCAATTTCTATTAGCGGTTATTCCTATCGCACGGCTTGTACGTACTGGTGGCCAGCCAATCACGCACTTCTGTGTTCTACATGCGACACACAACTTCGTGTTTACAACGTGTCAAGGCCAATGAATGCGACACACAAGGTGGTCCCTTAAATCTAGGTTTAATTTGAAAAAAAAATAATACACAGCAGGAATATAAATGAACAGTTATGCCATGTATCACAGTTTATTTTGCATAAAGAAAATAAGTAATACATAAAATATGAGCTAAAAATAATTAAACAGCTAATGGCAAGGTGTCTTGCCTGGTGGTACACCTGGTGTGCTGCGATGATCAAGGTGGCACGATCCGCAACTTCGGTGCAACAACTATGCAAGGTGACCACGGATGGTGACACGGTCGGTTCCATTGGGTCCAGAAGGGTCAAATTAGTTAGGATGGACATATGGTAGTACGAAATTGGTAAAGGAATAGGAAAGATTGGGATTGGTCAAGGTCGAAAGAATAGAAGAAAATTTGACGAATAATAAATATATGATTTTGAAAACTAATTTATAATACTTGAAAGATAAAGTTTTATTAGTAGAAAATTAGCTAAGTACTTGAAAATATGGAACTTTATTTAGGCTAAAATATTAAGTTTGTACAAATATAGTCTTAAGTAGAAAACTATATTTAATTTAAAATATTGTTAGGTAAATAGAATATAATTCTAGAAAATTATATAGAGCATAAAAACCCCTTTTTTTGTCAAACGAGATTCGTCTAGCCCAAACTATATATTTATATAGGCCAAAAAGAAATAAATAAGATACCAAAAATAATATGACAGTACAGTTGGAAATATTTTAATATACTGAGAACCAACTATCAATATTGGTATTTAATAAAGATAATAGTAATTAATAACAAAATATTATTATAAATAATGATAAATAAAAATGTCTTTAACTTATATCTATAATAATTTATAATCCCTCTATATGGGAGACCTATACTTTTCTTTATCATGCAATAATAATAACAATAAATTATATTAATGAATAAATACTACTGTTGTAAGGAAGCAAGGAGAAAAACTATTAATAATTGTAATAATAATAATAATAATAATGATAATAATAATATTATGAATAATAATAAAAATAACAGAATTAACAGATACAATAAAGAAAGAAGAAAAGAAAAAAATATAAGAATAATAATAATAATAAAAATTAACTAATGAAAAAAATAACATCAGAAAACGATGGGTGATGTTCCAATTAATAGAAGGGAGGAGAGAGGCGAAAAGAAAAGGGGAAAGGAAAGGGAGACAGAGGAGAGAGAGAGAGGGGGCGAGAAGGTGAGGACGAGAGGGAGAGGCTGGAGAGTCGGCGGAAGGGCGCCAGAGGCGGAGACGGAGGGAGAAGGTAGTGAAGAGAGGGGAGGGGAGTTTCGTGCGCGCCAAGGAGGAGGCGGCGTGGGTGCTGCTCCGAGCGGAGCTCGACGCGGTTCGGCGAGGGTTCCGGCCATGGAGGCGATCGGAGTGGGGGTCAGCTGCCGTCGTCGGGAGAAGATCGGAGGAGGAGCTGCGGTGGCAGGACAGACGTCGAGGGAGGCGGAGAGGGGAACGGGAGTTGGCGTGGCCGGGCTCGTCGACGAGCGGGCGGCTAGGGCACGCCAGATCTGGTATGCTCGGCGGAGGAGAAGAGGGTCGGTGGTTGACGCAAGAGGTCGGCGAGGCTAGGCGGTCGGCAGAGGGGTTTCGGGAAGGGTTCATCGGCGGGAACAGTGGTCGGACGCGTGGGTGCGGCTGGAGGCTGCGAGCGGTAGGGTTCTCGGCTCCGCCGGTTCGTCGGCGGCGGGAGCGGTTTAGCGAAGTCGAAGGGGGTTTTCTAACGGTGGCGCGGAAGGTCGGCCTTGGTCGGGGCTGAGGAAGGGGGCGGAGCTGCGTGGTTCGGCCGGAGGGGCTCGGCCGGTCGGAGGAGGAGGATGGACGCGACGCTGACGGCTGCGCGGCTTGCCGACGGTCGCGCCAGGAGGGCGCGGTGGCGCTGGTAAGGGTTTGCGAAGTCGGAGTGGTCGTAGGTGGTGGGTCGCGGCGCCGGGCGGACCTGTGGGCACGGCGTCGACGGAGGTAAGCTTAGGTTAGGGTTTTCTTCTTCTTTTACTTTGATGATGGTGGTGGTATGGGGCCACGGCGGTGGCGACGTTGGTTTGGCCGTCCTCGGGACGAGGCCGGAGGCTGTGGCGTGGTTATTGGTGATGATGGAGGAGTTGGGGCTGGAAAATTGGCGGTGGTGGTGAGTTACAAGGACTGGCGATGGCGGGGTCGCCGAATGGCGGGGTTGACGGGGTCGGACCGGTGGTGGTGATGGTCGGCCGTGTCAGTGGTGGTGACGATGGGGTGGCGTGGATAGGCTGGCTAGTCTATGTTTGAGGTGGTGATGAACGGGTGTGTGTGTTTGGTGTTGATTTTCTGTGGCGGGGAGGCGAGGTGGCCGACGCGTGGTTGAAGCCTGGCAGAGAAGTCGGGTACTCTGGTAGTTGTCGAGGGATGGGTTGGGTTAGATTTTTGGAATTTGTGATGTATCATGTCGGAAAATGTCCGACACGGAAAATAAATGTAAATGTAAAGAGAGTGGAATAAGAGAGTCACCGGGGTCGGACCCGAGGCCGTCACGGCTGACACGAAGATGGATGGAACACCGACACGAGCACGCACATTGTGGAGAAATAACTTGTGTGGAAATTTTTGAATTGATAAAAGAAATTGGAGGAGTACCTGCCTATTTATAGGATGTGGGAATTCCCAATTAGATATGGATTAGGAATAATTTAAATCCCAAAATAGATAATTCAATACTTAATTTAAATAATTCAACAAATCAAATCTCAAATCAAATCCAATTAAATCGAATTTAAATACTTTTAGTTTAAAACCAAATCAATTTAAAATATAGATAGTTTACTATTTAAATGTATCCATGGAATCAAATCAAATTTAAATTGACACAAATATTTCAAAAATATGTTTTCCAAAAATACTATAATAATTAATTTCAAAAATTACATTATTTAAAATAAACAAATAAATAATTAGGAAAAATATGTGTTTGTACAAATAATATTTACATAAATGTACTTTTCTAATATACTAAAATAATTTATTATTATAACTGCATAAATGAAAGGTTTTGCACAATTAAAATCCTAAACTTGAAAATGATAGCTAGGAATAATTATTACATATATTATTTTGAAATCATAATAAAAATATTTTTTCTAAAAATATGTACGCTCGCACATATTCGCATTCGTCGAGCAAAAACGAAAATAAAATTTCGTGCACGACGTTCGATACGACTATGCGACGTACAAATACAAAAAAATTTCAAATCGGTAACAAATTTAATTGAAATAAATTAGTAGAAATTTAAGGGTTTTACACACATCGTCCAAAGGATAAAGTGATCGTCTTCTGATCAGATTCCTACAGTTGTACTTCCCTAGAAATCAATTGTACTCTTGTACACTTTTTTCAGTTTTAATGGAACTTTTTATTTTTGCAAACAAAATGGCGACTCTGCTGGGGACGACTTTCTCCTCCGACGAGAAAGTGACAACTCAATGTGATACCGCGTCGATCGGTAAGACGCAGAAGACCCTGGTCGTTCAAGTCGACCAGACAGCCTACGAGGCCATGATCAATACTGGGGGTGCCAAGCGCACTACTGCCGCTGCTAAGAGCAAGACTCGCTCTATCTAGACTCCTAAATCCTCGACGGCACAATTTTCTGTCTCTGCGTAACTTGCGCCCATCACTGCCCTGGCACAACCTAAGGGAAACAGTCTTTTGGCTAATCCCTCCACTTCTCCGATTCTGAAATCGAAGGAGACTTCGTCTCGACACACTGATGTCCAAAACAAAAAAAAAAGCACCCTTTGGCCTTTTCTTCCTTGGTGCAACCTGTGCCTGTTGCTGCTTCTGCGCAACTTACGCCTATCACTTCCTTGACGCAACCTAAGGAAAACAGTCTTTTGGCTAATCCCTCCACTTCTCGGATTTTGAAATTAAAGGAGACTTTGTCTCGACACACTGATGTCCAAAAAAAGAAAAGCACGCTTTGGCCTTTTCTTTCCTGGCGTAACATGTGCCTGTTGCTGCCTCTGCGCAACTTGCGCCCATCACTGCCCAGGCGCAACCTAAAGGAAATAGCCTTTTGGCTACTCCCTCTACTCCTCCAGTTCTGAACTCGTAGAAAAATATGTCCAGTACCTCTGCTGGACAAAACAAAGGAAAGCGCCATTTGGCCTTTTCTTCCCTGACGCAACCTGTACCTGCTTTTGCTCTGGCACAACTTGCGCATAATTTTGGCTGGCACAACCTGTGCCTATTCCTGCTTTAGTGCAACCTGCATATATTTCTACATTAGCACAACGTAAAGGGAAACACTGTTTAGTGGTTCCCTCTTCATCACCAAGTCATAAAATTACTGAAAAATTATTAAATCAAGGAAAACGCTCTTTGGCTTTTCCCCATTCTGCTCGAGTCGTTGACTGGGTAGAAAGTACTGCTGATTGCGCTTTTGCGCCTCTCAACACAAAAGTGGATTCAGATAGAAATCCTACTCTCCTTAACAGAGATAACTAAACCTCTGTCAGGAAAATAGGTTCTATTCAGAATAAACTTTCCACACAAAAGGGTATCATACCTACTCTAAAGAGTTCAGGGCAAGATCGATCGACCCTACGTATCTCAAGGTTCCGACGAGGCAAACTACTAGCATCTCAAGTAGATAAACAAGAAGCAACCTGTCTAACTTGCGCACCTATATCAACATGGGCCAATTAGGGTCAACCTCGAGAAAATATAAAATGTATCAAGCGCAACCTGCACCAGTTGCTAACTTGCACCAGAAAAATGAATTCTGAGATGAAAAATCCTATGACTTATGCTAACAAGATTAGCATGTCTTTATACACTCAAGGTACGAGATACCTCAAGAATAGGAACTATGTCCCGAATATTGTCAAGGGTAACATTCCTGTAACTTCTTCTCATCCTGTTAGTGATCTCCGTGAACTCTTCATACAGAAGCAGAAGGTTTCAAATCCATCTCGTCCAATGTTGGTCCAATAACAAGAACATCATTGTAATCACCACCATGAAGTTGTCATCAAATATTGCTGTCAGTCAGCTAAACGATCTGTCTTTGACCGTTTGAATTATGTTCAGACTCCTTAACCTATCCTTGTAGACGAAGATGAATTACTCTTTTCTTATGTCAACATGGCATCTCGAAGCACTGGGGTAGAAAACGTCCAAGACATAATGCATCCTGCAATCCCAGTCAACAGTACTTAGATCGAATTCATGAATCCGGCGAAGGAGTAGACCAATATACTAGGTCAAGAAGCCGAGACACAATCGGTCAAAAGAATCTTTCTTCCAACCAAGATTCTTTCAGTCAACAGGACACTCCTATCACTTATTCTGGGGGTAATACCTTATATGACTTTGATGCTAATAGTGAAAGTTCTGGAAAGACTATCTTTTCCACTAGCTCGTCTTCAATAGCTAGAGAAGTGACTGCTTATGTCATCACATAAGATCAAGATGTTTCCATTTTTAACATTCAAGAGCAATGAATTGCTGCTTTGGAGGCTAGTTTGAAAAACATGGCTGAGATGATGATAGGTATGTACATTATCATTATGGCACAACATACAGTTCCACCGATCGTGAATCTGGTTCCAACTCACGAACCTGTAACAACATCAGCTCCCATCAATATTGATCTGGAGGTACAATCTTCTTATACTGCTTTCATTCCTGTACAGGCTATTCCAAGTCAATCTGGTGCCGGGGTGGTACTTACCATGCAGTACCCCCTCATAATATATCAAATTAATCTACTGCTCCACAATCAAAGGAAGATACCAATGAGGCCGTAAAACTTTTATATACTCAATTTGAAGCTTTCAAATAAAAAGATGGCTTACAGAAGCTTGGGATCAAACAGCCCTATCCCATAGAATGGAAAGAAGTCCAATTTCCTTCTAAATATAAATTCCCTACTATTATACTGTTTGATGGCAGCACATCGCTAAGTCAATACCTCAATCACTTTGAAGTAATGACTGATCAACTTCAACCAAATGATGTTCTTCTTACTAGAGTATTTGTCGACTGTTTAGCCGGTACAGCATATGACTGGTATCGTAGTTTACCGGATGGTTGTATAACCTCTTTCTCCGGCTTCAAACAAATGTTCTTGGAATAATTTTATGAGGAAACCAACGACGTGACTATGTCTGCTCTCATCAAAATCAAACAACGATATAATGAAACTACTGAACGTTTCATTGAACGTTTCTGCCGTGAAGCATTCAAAATGCCTCTCGGAACTCCAGACGCTTTGACTATAGACACTTGCAAATCAAACATGTTGCCTATAATCAGCATGTGGACAGGATCGACACAGTTCCAGGACTGGCCTTCCTTCATAGTGAATGCCAAAGCAACAGAAGAGAGCGCTGACAAGTTCAAACAATTAGGTATTCAAATGCCTAATCTTGAAAAAGATGAACATTCTGTAACCAACAGCGATAGCCGTCAGAACAATCGCAAGAGCAAAGAGACTTTGAATATTAATCTCTAAGGCAAAGAAGCTCTAGCTATCAATGTAAGTCAGCCAACATCTACCCCAACAGTACCACCACAAAGGACGACACGTCCAAAAGAAGAATACTCTTTTGATGAATGTGATATCATGAGTATCTTTGATTGTCTGATCAAGAGCAATAAACTTCAACTGCCAGAACCAAAATGGCCAGAGGAAGTTGGTAAGACTGACCATTCTAAGTATTATATTTACTACAGATTTATTGGACATCCAACTCGAGCATGCTATGTGCTCAAGGGTAAAATTCAGGAGATGGTCAATTCCGGTGCAATCACTCTCCAATAGGACAAGAAAATTGTAATGGCTAATGTCGTCTCTCTATAGTTTTAAGATTTTTTCAGCTCAACTTGAGCAGGACAGCGTCATCCCTATCCCGAGAACAACTCTGGAGATTGTTAATCTTTCACCTGCATGAACTGATGGTCTTGTTCCTCTGTCTACTGACCAAAGGAAAATTATGTAGATCCATCCAGATTTAATAGCTGACTTCGAAACATCGTCTTCCTCCACCAAGTTTAAGAAGGCTACTAAACATAAATCATGGCATATAATTTCATTGGGTGAACATTGTCTTCTACCTCTAACTGCCACCTTCATCTCGGCAGTTGATAATCCTTTTTCTTCTTCCCATGCTGAAACAATATTGTCAAAGTCAGAAGCCAAATATCAACCAGCTTTCTATCTGTATAGTCCATATTCTCGTAAACTAATGACGAAAATGGGATATGATTTACAAAAGGCCTCTGGTTTGAACCATGGAAAGGGATCTCCTGTACCTCTTTTCCTATATCTTTCTCACAACCAATCTCGAGTTGTTTTGGGTTACTGGACAAACTCTCCATCTTGCCAAAAAAATTCCATAAACAAGATCTAGGCAAAGAGTTGCAATATGGTGTCCTTGGGACCTGTATCTGAAGAAGAAGTCTTAATTTGTACCAGGTCTGGGAAACCTTATCTAAGAGACTATTCAGAAGGTCAAGAAAACCCTGCTCCACCCCTGTAAGCTCCTCAAGCGCCATCTTCTCCTGCTGCCAATGTTCTATCAGTTTCATCACCTCCAGTAGAACCAACTCTTTCCAAACTGACGATAGCCGACAAAGGAAAATAGCATATCCATTTTGATAAAGTGTTGAAGAAGACTCCAACTTTGGGACTCGAGAAGCCATATAACTTTGATATTCTGGCTCAGCTGGCTAATACCCTGGCAAGATTGTCAGTTTTTGAGCTACTCTGTCTTTCGAAGAAAACTCGAAAAACGTTGAGTGAATCTTTGATGCAAGCTAATACTTGTCTAACATTCCTCAAGAAGCCAGAGGAAGAGCCTATAACATGCCTTCATTGTCATAGTGTGATGGAGCTGATGCCAAATATCACCTTTACATAAGATGATATGCTGTTGGAAGATAATCATCATGGCCGACCCCTCTACTTTACGGGATATGTCGATACCATGAAGGTTGATCGCGTTTTGATCGATCATGGGTCTACACTTAGCATCATGCCAAAGACTCTTCTAGATGCATTAAATATTCCTGTACACAATCTTTCAACAACCATCACGACAATCCTGGGATTCAATTCTGGAAGAAGTGAACCTTTGGAAAAGATTCGTCTGAAGGTTCAAATAGGCAATTATCGTACAAAGGTTACTTTCTACGTGATCGATAATCATGGCTCTTATAATGCTTTGTTGGGAAGACCCTTTCAGCATGAGCATAATATTGTACCATCCACTCTACATCAATGCTTCAAATATGTAGACGTCAATAGAGAGGTCCAAAAGGAAGTAGCCAACCTAAATCCTTTCAGGGGCATTGAAGTATATTGTACTGACTCTCAGATGTACAAGGAAGAATTCATGAAGATTGTATTGGCGATGGATAGTGAGAAAGATCAGAAAGATACTTCAAAAGATGTTCTCATGATCCCCGTCAAAGGACGTACAACTCGTCCCTCTTTTTCTCAGACGTTGACTATACATCTTTCCCCTCATAATAAACAGCCTCATATTGTAGAACAAGAGGAGATCACCCCTTCTGAGCCTCTAGTTATTGACCTTCTTCGTAACAAACCTTCACCTTCTCCTCCTGCTCCTCCTCTGGTTATCAACCTGACTAAGCCTTCTGTTAAGGCTAAGAATCCTCCTTCTCCTCCTCTGGTTATCAACCTGACTAAGCCTTCTGTTAAGGCTAAGAATCTTCCTTCTCCTCCTCTGGTTGTTAACCTTATTAAGCCTTCTGTTAAGGCTAAGAATCTTGTTGTAAATGATGATGTAGAAATCAATAAAGTAGCATCTCCTTTACAGTATATTGATGTTCTTTATTATACTCGATATTATTTAAAAATGTTAGATAACTTCGAACTACTTACCATAGGAGCAGTTCAAGCTTTCCAAAATGAAGTATTGCTCGAGCTAATGCAGGACTCCTTCTTCTTAGTTCCTTCCAGGAAGAAAGACGAACTTCCTATACGTTTTAGTAAAGGAACAGAATAGAAGATCATGTCCGATAGTGAAGAAGAAAATCACGATAACGGAAGACTTCAACTACGTCATTATAATCAGCAATCAAAAGATATCATTCAAAAGATGGGCTATAATTTTAAATATGGTCTCAATGGCGGTAAAGGAAGGCGAACTCCTATTCGTGTCCCTACTACAAAAGAATAATCACAACAATATTACAGCAAAACGAAGCGGGGATTGGATTATACTTCACCAATTCTGAGTCCAGAAGCCTCTGAATCCGATGAAGAAGAATGATCTAACTCTTCTGATTCTGTCTCATGGGATTCAGACACCAGCGTAGGGTACGTCCATCGAGTGACTCTATCTTCCAATATGGTAACTGTCGAGTTCTCGGAAGACGACGAAGACTTTTTCGAAGCCTCTGAATCTAATTCTTGGACACAAAGGATGGATACTAAATGGGAGCTTCGCTTCAAGCAACGTGAGCCACCTACCGAAGATCAGTTGATTCAAGTCATTATTGGAGATGAAACTTCCCTAAAATTGATATTTGTCAGCAAAAGCCTCCCTGAAGTAGATAAACAAGAACTTATCCAACTTATTAGGGAATACATTGATGTATTCGCTTGGACCTATGAAGACATGCTGGGATTGGATCCTCAGATCGCTACCAACAAGCTCAACATTCTGCCGAATGTGAAGCCAGTCAAGCAGCAACAGCATCGATTTTGTCCTGACGTAATAGATTCCATAGAAGTTGAAGTCAAGAAACTCATCGCCTGCGGTTTCGTCAGAGAAGAACAACATCCAGAGTGGGTAGCCAATGTTGTCCCAGTTTTGAAGAAAACAGGGAAAGTCTAAGTCTGCATTGACTTTAGAGACCATAATGAAGCTTGTTCCAAGGACGAATTTTCTCTTCCGATCATTGATGTCATGATTGACAATACTTGTGAATTTGAACGCATGTCTTTTATGGATGGATTCTCAGGATATAATCAATTAAGATGCATCCAGAAGAAGAGAAACATACATCTGTTTGCACTCCTCTTGGAGTCTATTGCTACACTGTCATGCCATTTGGTCTTAAGAACACTGGTACAACTTATCAGCGCTACAAAAAAAGTGACCTTTTGGGACAACAAAAAAACGTCATAATAAATAGGTTTACCGTCCCAACTACTATTTGGGACGGTCTTTAGGACGGCAATGGGTGGTCTTATTAGGGTGGCGTGGCAAAAAGTTAAATGACGGATATTTGCCGTCCCAAATACTTATAAAGGACTGTTAAACTCCCGTCCCAAAAGGTTTCAAAATTACAAATTCTGCAGGACAGTTTATAAATCTGTCCCAAAAAATACGTCCCAAAAACTTAATCCTCCTCCTATTTGTATATGAAATATACAATTAAATTTTATATAGAACAAAAATCACACAGAACTATTTAATCGCAAATGCATTATGGTAGCTGCAACATTAAGACAAAAAATTTTTATAAAACATTTAAAAGTCATATCCAACTGTTTACAAAATAAAACAAAAGTTTACATCACGTCGAATCTTTCCTCCATAACATAAAATTCATATCCCAATGTTTACAAAATGAAAGTTTACATCACGTCGATAGCCGTATGTGCATGTCAAACGCACCATCTGCAGCCTTCTTTGGAGCAGCCTTCTGTGAAGGAGTTACACGACAGCAGATGGTTGTCCTCGAGAGAATCGCCAATTCAGTGAAAGCCTCCTTATATCTCTTCAGAACAATTTCTAAAGCAACACCATCCACAACAAATGCCAAGTCCTGTGGAAACAAAGAAATAAGATCCAGAACCTAAAAAACTCATGAGAAGTTTGAAAATGAATCAAGGCCATCATTCAAAGCATGGTTTCAGCTATAAAGGCCATCATTCAAAGCATGGTTTCATTCATAGAGAACAACTAGTATCATCAGCAATATACATTTATATGATTGAAAAGGTGAAGGCCTTGCTGGAAGCTAACCAAGATAAGTTTTGTACATAGGGTCCAAAAGTAGTTGAAGTGGATATCCTTCTTCTCGAGTATGAGGAAAGAAAGTGAAATTAGTGTCCGTCTTTTTTCCTTTTCCGGGACAGTATCGTTTTAGTAATCATCACAAGTTTTAAGATAACGTCATACCTTGCGAACAGAAAACTGACTCAATGAAGGCGCCATAGTCACAGAGCATATTGAGTACTTTAAAGCCAAGGCTGCTCTAATGAATTGTAAAGAGGATACTGAATTGTTGAAATGGAACCGTTGAACAAACATCAAAGATGAACCAGGAGGATATATATATCTGCGGAGATTGAATTATGCCACTCAAAAAGGATCCTGGTGGTGCCAACATTATTGGTACCACTACTGCGAACCTCGGTGCTCGGATCAAACATGTTCTTTAGTAAAAGACATTCATTAGGTTTTCCTATAGGCACAGGGAGTGGGGAAGGTAGTAATGTTGGAATAATTGATGGTACAGCTGACTGCCCATTTACAGGCAAGCTTAAAGCTTGTTGAGTAGGAGCTGCTCCATAAGCCCAAGCACTCCAAATGACTCGGTAATATGCAAAACAAAAGCAAAGATCAGCTGATAAATATAATTTTAGGATTAAGGGAGAAAAAACGAACAAAAAGAAGTTATACCTTGAGGCAGTTCCAGTGTGGTCCAATCGTTGCATGAGTATGGCTCCGGACCGAGCATATAGAGACTTGAATAGCAACGATAATATTGTTTCACAGGAAAATCATCATGAACCATAACTTAACAGGGTGCACCAAAAAAGCAAGAAAATGGAACTGCATACATAGTGGAGTTATTACCTTGATAATCTTAGAAAATGTCCAAAAATATTGTTAACTGATTCCACCAAAATTCTGACCATTTGCATCAGAATTCTAATCCACTTTTCATCCTTTTCTACCAGTTAGAATTTATGTTTGCCTAATCAAATAGTTCCCAATAACATGAACGAGGCTCAAATCCTTCCAAAAAGAATGTTCAGTTATGTATAATTGCTAAACAATGAAAAAGAAATTACATGTGTATTATATATATAAAGAGCATGTTTGCTCGCCAGTTGGTCCCTTTCAGATAATCAATTTGGCTTTTCAAGACTTAAAAACTTAAAAAGTAAAACTAGTATGTCTTAAGAATGCTTGGTACAATTGAGTGACTGGCTAGCTTAAGTGTATGAAAGGATGAAATTCATGAATCATCTAAAATGGCGAAATAAAAGAGATTACCACTTTCCACGACTGAACCAGGTGAATCACATTAATCACATCAGCATTTCTCACTGTACTGAAGCGGTGAGCAACAACGAGAGTTGATTTATCATGACTTTATCTAGTGCCTCTTGTATAACACATTCATATTCAACATCAAGAGCACTGGTCGGTTCATCTAGTAGTGATACTCGAGGGACCTTCATGATTGCTCTAGCCAGGGTGATTCTTTGTTTTTGCCCCCGCCCCCCGGATAGCTGAGTCCCGTACTCCACAACTAAAGTATCAAGCCCCTAATTATAGAACAGATAGTTACTATATGTTGCAAATATGCTAGAAGTCGATAACAATTTCGTGATGTCAAGAATGAAAAAAAAAATTCTATAAGGCAATAGAGAGAACCCTCCACCTTTGGTTCAGCATCTAAAAGTATTTAACCATCCCCACTTCATATGATAATGTGAAAAATTGCAACAATGTAAGTAAATGTTTCCACTCCATCAATAAAAAAAGTGTGGTTATTCATATGAAAGAGTAACTGTGAAATAAGAAGATCACATGAGGTAACTTGTCAATAAATTCGGAAGCATTGGCCAACTTTGTTGCATCTCTGATTTATTCAAGAGTTGCATCTCCCTTCCCATATTCTATGTTAGCTCTAATGCGTGAAGAAAATAAAACTGGCTCTTGGCTAACGAGCCAAATTTTTTCGGTGGAGTCATATATTTCTATCTCAAGCTTCCTATTGGTTTTGCCGAATAGCTTTGCGGCTGCTACTTGTCCTGCTGCAATGGCACTTGTACAAGGAGAAGATTTACCTGCAGATCTGGTAAAAGAATTTAGGTAGCAGAAACTGTTAATGTGTCTCTTAATATTTGACTGACAGGACAGGCTACTAAGCATTTAATAGATGGCCAGCCAAATACTTGACTGACAGGATTTATGTTTTTGATAGAAACACACGAAAACCTGGAGGATTAGGTATATATCATGAAACAACCATTTAATTTCTAGTGGAGAGTTTCACTGGCAATAAAAAATGGTGTTTGTATCCATATCGTGTACGTACATTTTTAAGATTCAGGACTAGTAAGTTTTGAAATTAGAATCATGAAACAATTACATTATAACTTGCAAGCTATATTGTGTGGTTTGTATCCATATCGTGTGGTTTGAAATTAGAATCATGAAACAATTACATTATAACTTGCAAGCTATATTGTACTCCCATAGTTCTCTTGTACAACAAGTACTGAGTGGCCGTGTCAGTTTCCAACATAAACTCAGGAGAGGTTTTTAGTGTGTCGTAGTTTTATGATCAAGAACTGTGAAGCTTGAAGAAAATAGAGAGAAAGTTTAACATGCGACCAAAAAAATAACTTGTAGTGCCAATGTCATAGTTTCATGATAAGAACAAGAAGCTAGAAAGTTGAGAAAGTAAATATGCAACATGCATGACATAAATGCGGAAAAAATCTATTAAAATTTGGCGATTGCAACTAACCTGAAATGCAGCAAAATCCATGAGCTCATCATTGATATTACCATATAAATCTTGATAATTATTTTCTGGCACACAATCCTTCAATCTTGGAGAATTTTTCGCTTGAATCGCTCTATTGTGCTGGGAAGCACCTCCCATTGTGTTGGTCAATTTTTCTTCTTATGATAACCTCCTCTGTGACAGTACATGTATTACTACCAGGCCCGTCACTTGAAGAACCAAATTCCATATTGTTCGTCTTTGCTCCAACGATTTGGGCTGACCCAAATGAAAGATTTACATTCTGCACCTTGAAGTCTTTGCCTTCGCTTTGATATTGATGGACCTTGCTGATGATATCATAGTTTGGAACCACATTCTTCAGTGCATTCATACTAGCAGCATTATCTACTACTGCTTCTAAGCTACCAGGTGCCGTTGTAACACCTTGAATAATACCTGTTTGTGTGATATTGTTAGTCCCAGAGCTATTAGTGAGAGCACAAGAATTTCCAACCTGACCATTCATGCAACTATTAGGGTAGTTGGTAGCATACATTGCTGGAGAAAATTTGCCATGAGGATTATTTATATAGCTTCCTTGTAATGATGACTCCCCGCTTATTGCAGTCCTACTAATTCCCAAACCATGATCTGGAATCTCACTGGAAGGCATTTGTTGTCTAAAGTCATGATTGCCAGCAGTTCCACTAAGTAAATGTCCTCTTGATTGTTGCTAGGTTAAAGAAATACGATGTCCATTAACAGCGCCACTGGAAAATGAGCATGTTCTTAGTGAAGATGGCAGGTTCAAATACCCCTGTAATTCTCCCATCTGTCTTGGTTCCTTATAAGTAGAGGGCCCACTTATCATGTTCATTTGTCTATTGTTCATTGCTTGCAATGCTGCCGACCTCATCGTTGAAGAATGCAGTACCTCAGAATTGAAGAAACCTTGTTGACCAGCAGCCGATAAATCCATGCCAGTGTTTGTTGCTCTTCTTGACCCCGATTGGAGAGGCGCGATACTTTGTAAAGGATGTTGACCTGAATTAGCAAAATCTTGGTGACCATACCCATATGGGTCTGCAGCCCCCTGAGAATGTGTCCCAACTCTGTTGGGATTTGGATTTGTACTCAATTTCTTCAAATATAAGCGGTATTTCTAGAAAAATGTTATAACATGTATAAGTTCCACATATAACAACAAGATGTCAGAAACAAGGAATGTGCAAGTTGTAACTTTGTCAACAATGTCAAGTTGTAACTTTATCAAGAAACTATATATGCTACTATATCCTTAAGAATTTTAAAACATGTTCATACTGAAGTCAAAACTAGAAAACGGTTAGCTAGTTAGGTCTTTGAATAATATAATATGCTCCAGTTAATGGTTATATTCAGTTTACCATTACAACCTAATGCATATAAACTAAGTATAGTGAAACAGCATCCAATAGGAAACTTGTCATGCACTAATTTGCAATCGAAGAATGATCCAGATAATTATCATGTCAAGTACAGCAACTGCAACCAAAATATGAATGTAGTAGGATAGTTTTACACTACTTTCTGAAGGAACTTTGAGATAATCGGTTCAAACCCAAGGGAATAGTCGGCCTTTATTTTTCACAGAATGAAGGTAACACAACACAACCTTATCCCGTACTTTGGTGCCAGGGATTTGTATTCTCTTATATTTCTTCTAGATATGGGTGTTATGACAATTATGTCGTATCTCGTGTGGGGGCTGGCACACAACACAAATACAAAGTTGCCTTCAATTCTAAAGCATATGGGTTAGATTGTTAAAGAAGTCCATAAAATTAACATCGGTCAAGTAGCTAACACTGGGTTGGACAGGTAAACTAGTGGGTGCAGAGATTAAAAGGATGCCCTATCTATAAGGAAGCTTCCAATAATTTGGGTAGGCAATTGACCACTCTTGTACAGCCAGGCCCTGAGCTCATGGGGGGCCGAGGCAAACTCCTGAAATGCGTCACTCCATACATAATGTGAAAAAAAAAGTAACCAAAATAAAAGTAAATATAACAAAAATATTGTTGCCGCCCGAAATTGAACTAAGAAACTCTAGTGGGTAAATCTGAACAATATAACCACTACACTACAACTCTTTTGAGTTGAGGTGTCTCATATTACATTCTTGTTAGATAAAGTCCATGTTGGGGCCCCTTTAGTCTTTGGGCCCTCAGAAGTCGCCCAGCCTGCCGTGGGCCAGGGCGGCCCCTGTGTACACCTAGCTCTGTGCATGTTGCTGAACCTTCAGACTTCAACAGTATGTGCTTCTTAAAAAAGTTATCCCATGATTAATGTATGCTGGATTACTTTATGTTGATTTTTGACATATGATTTTAATGTATCTTTACAATAGGTAGCACTTCCTCTGGGCTAGCTATAGATTATAGAACTCTGAGACGTATGAAGTTGGCAGCTAATAAAATGACGTAGACGTTTAAAATGCGTCACTCCAAGTTACTTAAACCTTATTAGTTCTGGTTATTGACAACTTATAACCTCCCTTTACTCCAAAGGAAAGTTACCTAACAAGATTTTGCACATCAATGAAAGAGGTAGGTGATCACTTTATACAGATGTTGTGGGATGAGCCACTCAAACTGTTTTCCCTCTCTCTAATGATGCAAATAGGTTAACCCTCTCCACCCGAGGAGAAATGCCCACAAGTACATGAAAAATTATTTTACCTTGTAAACAGAGTTAAAACTCTTTACCATTCTACCAAACATACAATGGCCTGCATGATACTGTTGTTAGACAGCAGTGCATCGTGATAAACATTAGTGTCAGCTTGTATTAGCCAGATCCTCCCTTAAAGGATATGTACAGCCAACTAGAAATTTAATTTCTTCGACATTTAAGGCATATGATTTTATCAACATATTCAAGGGTTGCCATCATTTTAAGATTCAGGACTCAGTAAGTCACCATCTGCAACTGCGTTTGCATGCTTCATTCACCGGCTTACCACATTTCAAAAGATGTCACAAACATATCTATGTATGACGTATGTACATATCAAAAATGATCAAATATAACATAGCTATGATACTGCTGGAATTACTGGCCTACATGGTTGTAGACATGTAGTTCAAAAGATTCCAGCCCAAACCTATTTCGGTGAAATGCCAAATATGATTCATGCAATTGTAGATAAACCAAAAGTTTCAATTGCAAAATCTAATGTAAGGGAAACATTAGCATATATAAGATGAATGGGAGCAACACGTAAATTTCTTAAGTTCCATTGTCAGCCAAAAGGTTCACAGTAATTATACCATCCTATGAAACCCTCCATATCTTTCCCCTCATACCCAAATATTTTATTCATGACTTCAAAACCTATGAAGAAGCTAAATTGAAGGGAAGAAAAGAGATAGCCTAAGGAAACCTTAAAACTAGAGCATGGTGGATGAAACAAAGGCACACTTCTAGAATGTAAACTGATTCATGCATTTAACAATCATGGGTTAAAGACTAGTCCAAAAAAGAAATGCACTGGATAGACAAAACTTTTTGAAACCGTAATGAGCCTGCGAGGTTCATGATAGCATGATGCATGACTGCCAGAATAAGTAGACGCACAGGGGAACTGTCAAGTAATGAAAGACTAACCGCGCTTGTGTTTTTTGGTGCCCTTAACCAAAATTGCATCATTGTCAGTGATGCGTTCCTCCACAAGTTCATCAATATATCCAAGAAATGATGAATCAAATGCTTCCTCTCCCTTCATATCAGCAAATGTTGAAACCTGCATTCATAGTCAAATAACCAAGACAGAAGAAGAAATAAAGATGAAAACAATTATATGTATACTTTCTTGGGAATAAAATATTAACAAAGTTATGTTAAAGCAAAGGGTATAAATCATACATACCACAGTTCCGATCAAATACCGACCGATACCGATACCAAAACTTAAATTCACGATAAAAAGAAACTTGCATTCAACCTACATTCCATAAAAATTTCTTAAGAAGTACAACAACCATTTTAGACCAATAATGTAGTTTGTAACACCATAACGGTACATAAAGAGTAGAGTAGCTCAAATCAACCACTGCCCATAATAGATCAAAGCTAACGATACAATACAAAAAAATACAGAAGCTCGAATAAAACTGACCTAACTTGATGACAACTTCTACGAGCCGCTCCTAACGGGTTCCATTGTCACATACAACGGTACGGAGTGTCCCATCTCGTCACCTAACTCGTAAAACCCATGACCTCCCATATGGGCCATTCCTTCCTCTTCCTCGACAATTCGTCGAACACCTCGCCTCCATTTTCATTCTCAGCAAATCTCACTCTTGCATCTCCCCTCCTACACCCGGCAGATCCACTATCTTTACCCTTTCCTACCAGAAGGACATTGTCTACGGGATCATCGGTCGCGACTATGCATGAAAAGAGAATCATGGAAACTATAAATAAACCAACCCCAAGAACAAAAACGCATCAAAAGGAAGATCGAATGCTAGACCTGGATAGAGTCCAGCTAGAATAGGAGGTACATGGCGATTTGGAAGGCCTCCAGCAGGTCGGAGTCTTCGGAGAGGGAGGAGCGGAGTGCGAAGGCGTGACTTGACACGGGCAAGTGGTTGAGGTCGCGGAGGGTGCAGGACCTGCGGGTGAGGTGGCGACGGTAGGGTTGGGGTTTGAGGAGGAGATGGGGATTGTTGGGCGGCGGAGGAGGGAGTAGTGGAGTTATTGGAAGAGAAGTAGGGTTTGGCAGAGGTGGGAAGAGGACCGCTGAAATTTGGTTTTTTTTTTCTTTTTTTTTTTGGGGGGGGGAAATGAAATCGAGCGAGAAGGGAAGGAGAGGGAAAATGAAAATGAGTGCGGGAGAGTTTTTCTTAGAATATTTTTTTGCTTCCTATGTTACAGGATGTGGGTTGGTTTGATACTAAGGGCTTGGCCCAATAGCTAAGTTTAATTTAAGTGGATTAAATTTAATAGTCCAAGGATCTAATTAAATACATACAAATGCACCATCCAATAAATACAACCAACCAATAATTAAATAATAAATTAACTATAATATTTGTATTATAATTTATGCCAAGTAAAATACTAAACTAAAATCCAAATATTGACTTATAATCCAATAGTTAATCCTAAATTCAAAATTTGACCAAAAAAATATCCGGGTGTTTTTTCATTTCCCGCCAAACTATTTGGGACAGGCTGAAATTCTATTTGGGACGGACAGAAAGTTCGGTCCAAAATAAGTAAATATTATCAGGGTCGAAAAACAATGCGTCCTAAATGATATTACTTTGTGTCCCAAATAATATTATTTAGGACTCATAAAAATTGTGTATCAAATAATGTCGTCCCAAAAGGTCACTTTTTTTGTAGTGGCGGGCCATGAGTACTATATTTCGTGATCATTTACGAAAGACAGTTGAATGCTATGTTGACGATATTGCTGTCAAAAGTCATCTAAAGGAAGACCACATTCAAGACTTGAGAACTATATTCGATCTAATGCGCCAACATCAACTCAAGATGAATCCCACCAAGTCATTCCTGGGAGTCTCTAGTGGCAAATTTCATGGATTCGTTATTACCTCTAAAGGTATACACGTTGACCCTAATAAAATTAATGACATTCAAGAGATACGTCCTTCATGCAACCTAAAAGAGCTACGAGGATTCCAGGGACGGCTTGCGTATATCAAGAAATTTATCTCAAATCTCTCTGGACGCTGTAGACTATTCACTCAACTCATGAAGAAAGGTGTATCTTTTATTTGGACTGAAGAATGCCAACAAGCATTTGAAGACATAAAGCAGTACTTGATGAACCCTCCAGTTTTAGTGTCTCTAGTCTCAGGAATACCCTTCCTGATGTATGTTCGAGCAATGGACCATTCCCTAGGTGCTTTATTAGCTCAGAAGAATAAAGAAGGTCATGAACAGGCTATCTATTATCTTAGCCGTACAATGATTGGAGCTAGGCATCGATACACCCCAGTGGAAAAAGAATGTCTAGTTTTGATGTTTGCTGTTCAAAAGACGAGACATTATATCACTGGCCAAACTATTCATGTTATTTCTAGAGTTAACCCTCTCCGGGTCCTGATGAAGAAGCCTAGTACACTCAATTCCAGGCTTGCAACATGGGCCATATTGTTAGCACAATATGATATGGTTTATGTACCTCAAAAGTTTGTTAATGGTCAAGCCCTTGCTGACTTTCTGGCAGCTCATTTAGTTCCCGAAATGTCTAAACTCTACGACGAGATTCCAGACGAAACTTTGGAGTCCAACATGATTTCAGAAAAAATTCTTACATGGCATTTATTCTTTAATGGAGCATCCAGAATCGGACCAAAAGGTGTTATGGTTGCTGGAGTTGGAATCGTCCTCGTCTCACTAGAAGGATTTGCTATTCAAAGAGCTTATTGTTTAGATGAGTCGTAATCCAATAATTTGGCTGAATACAACGCTCTGCTCATTGGTCTCCAATTGGATAAACAATTAGATATTGAGTATCTTGAAGTTTATGGAGACTCCAAACTGATTGTCAATCAAGTTAGAGGTACGTATGAAGTTCGACATCAAGATCTGGTCACATATCATGATGCAGCGATCAGGATGGCTACTTCATTCAAAGGCTTCTTCATCGAGCATGTATGCCGAGTGTGTAATACAGAGGCTGATGCACTCGCTAATCTTGCAGCAGTATTAGGAATTCCAGTAAGAAGGCAACAAATGATCATTATCACTAATAGAGAGTTATTTTGCATTGAGAATAACTTAAATATTGAAGTCAACAACTCAAACATGGAATTCAAAATTTGGTTGAAATTTGTACTATCAGTAAAGATTGGAGGACTCCTTTCATAGACTTCGTGGTCCATGATATCTTACCCGAAGATCCTAATGAGGCTAAAACAATTCGTCGGCGGTACTCAGATTCTATTATAATCATGCTACAAAGACACTCTACCGACGAACGTTTGACGGCTTACTCTTACGTTGTCTCGCATGAGAGGAATCAAAATAAATACTTCATAAAGCTTATGACAGTACTTGTGGCGTACATCAACCTGGTCCTAAACTACAGGAGCGTATTCACCGTATGTGCTACTGTTGGCCCTCAATGATATATGATGCAATCGAGTATGCAAGGAAGTGTCGAGCAGGCCAAATCCATGCTGACTTCATCCATCAACCATCAGAATTTCTTCACCCGACAGCAGCATCATGGCCCTTTAAAGCTTGGGGCATGGATGTCATTGGTCCTATTAACCTTCACTCGTTTCGAGGACATCGGTTCATATTGGCCATAACTGATTATTTCTCAAAGTAGGCTGAAGCTATACCTCTAGCTGAGGTCAAGACAAGCAGTGTTATAAATTTTATTAAGCATCATGTGATCTATAGATTCGGTGTTCCTCGACGAATCATTCATGATAATGGGCCACGGTTCATCAATCAGAAATTCACTCGATTTTGCGATGACAACAGGATCGATAATATTGCTTCTACAGCTTACAATCCTGCAACTAACGGGTTGGCAGAAGCATTTAACAAGATCATCATCAAACTCCTCAAGAAGTTTATTTCTATCCACAAACAAAACTGGAGTGAAAAGCTTGGAGAATGTCTATGGGCTTACCGTACTACTGTACGTACTTCTACAAGCTGTACACCTTTCTCTTTGGTATATGGATGCGAGGTCATCTTACCTTTGGAAATCCAGATCCCTTCCCAAGGATTGTCATTGCCAATGAACTCACAACCGAAAACAATGATCGTCTAAGACTTCAGGAGCTTGAATCGCTTGATGAGAAATGGCTCCTAGCTCAACAACATATTGAGTTATACCAAGCTCGTCTATCAAAAGCCTTCAACAGTAAAGTCAAAATCCAAACATTTTAGAAAGGAGAACTAGTTCTAACCGTCGGGCGTCCTATGACTATGATGCACATGAGCAACGGCAAATTCGAAGCGAAGTGGGAAGGACCCTACGTTGTAAGCAAAGTTTTCTCCAATAGAGCTTACCAATTGACTAGTATGGATGGTCGAGTCACCATGATGCCCAATAATGGCAAATTTCTCAAGAAATATCATATTTGAAGACAAAGTGATATAAACACAGAAAACCAGAATGTAAATAAAATTCCTTTTACTACATAGTTCAAGCAAAAGGAAAAACATAAAATCAACGAGGACCAGAGTCCTCCTGATCAAAGACAAATTTCGCAAGGAGCTCGAATACATTATTGTTGGATGATACCAACTATTCACATATAGCGTTCCTCAGAGCTTCTTCCTCGACGGTACTTCCAGGCTCTACCATTTTAGCGAAAATATCATGTTTCTTTCCAGGAACAGCCGAGCTTTCTTCTACTTCTGACTGAGTAGGTAGCAGAAGCTCGTCGGAAGGAGTGTCGAGAGCGGCTTCGATCTTCGGGATGACTTCCACCTCCTTAAGCATATCTTCTGAAGACATTTACAAATGAAAGAAAATGGGTGAATAATATTCTCAGAAAAGTTTTACACAATTTATAGACAGAAAGGCCAAACATTATGTTTCAAGAATCGAAATAACCTTTCCTCGAAAAGGCATATTCGTTCATTCATCTCCTTTCATCTCGTGAAGAGGTCTTCATTTATTCTCTGTCTCGAGAATCGAAGCAACCTTTTCTCGAAAAGGCATATTTATTATCGTAAATAATGCTACAGATAATAAATACTCGAAATCCCCCGTGGACTCCATCCAAATCATCAATTTTGTCTTTTCAAGCACAGTTGTTTTAAAAGGTATCTTTTCTTTATGATAAATCTGTATTATCATAGATATTATCTTTTTAGACATGATATCATGTTTTTGAGTCCTAGCTGACTTAAAGATTATCAATAGAAAAATGAATTCACGTCCAGATTACCTCTGGATTCTATTTTATATATCATCACATCAAATCAAGTCATAAAGGAGAGAAAAATCATTCTTTATTCCTTCTTTAAAAATATAGATGCATCTTAATGAAAATCTATTACATCTCAGATTTTCATTCTAAATATAATAAATGGAGGTCTATTATATCTTTGGATCTCCTTGTTGGTGCCAGTTCCTTGTCGACTCAACCTGAAGCAGCGAGCCAGGCAACGGAATCAACTTCGGTCTTCTTGTAGGGTGTAAAAAATTATGACACGCTGACATAAGACTCAGCCAAAGCCATACGCTCAAGGTCATACGCTCAACCAAAGTCATACGCTCAGCCAAAGCCATACGCTCAAGGCCATACGCTCAGTCAAAGCTATACGCTTAGTGAATACTTTATTATTTCTCGAAATGACAGCACAGCAAACATTTAATGAAGGATGAATCTGACACTTCGTCTTTCGTGCAAAAGACAGCTGCCCTATGAAGATTAGCCGTCATATGGGTTTTCGAGAATTGATTTTGTCTCTTACGAGGACAGCTCATCAGCCATCATAAATGCACAGCCATCATTACTGACATTTATGACAGTCTGTCAGCCATCATATCTGCAACACGACGCTCGAGAGATATTTGTCAGTTATTAGAAGATATGGCGTATTTGAGAAGATTGAGGACAGCCACGTGTCTATACGACTCCTTGCCAATCAAGTGAGCGTATGGACTCCATACGACTCCTTGCCAATCAAGTGAGCATATGGACTCCATACGACTCCTTGCCAATCAAGTGAGCGTATGGACTCCATACGACTCCTTGCCAATCAAGTGAGCGTATGGACTACATACGACTCCTTATTGATAAAGTGAGCATATCAGCTTTGTATGACTCCTCTTCAACAAAGACAGCGTATTACAGCAAATGCATTCAAAATGACAGTCAACACACGTTCTCATGTGTCCTATACTCAGTTACCCACTTACTCAGAAGTTATGCAACGTGGCATCCATGCCATCAATCTCTCCTAGATATATCCCACTACTCTCAACCGCACCCTAATGTGTCTTCATCAGAATTCGCCACGCGTCCCTGCAGTTATGCACACGTCAAGTAACTGACTAAGCGTATGCTTCAGAACAGTTATCCAGAACTCTATAAAAGAGAGTTTCTTCATCTTCATCAAACAACAATCAATTCAGAGAGAACAAAGAGATTGCCCAGTTGCTGTCCAAGTTCTTCGAAGTTCGAGTTTTCTTCATCGCATCGTCCAAGGGATAAAGTAATCGTCTTCTAGATTAGATTCCTACAGTTGTAATTTTCCCAGAAACACAATAAATAAAGTAAATTTATTTATGGAAAATAAATTGGCGACTCTGCTGGGGAAAGCTGTCTCCTCCAACGAGATAGCAACAACTCAATGCGATACTTCGTCGATCGGCTCGACGAAGAAGACGATGGTCGTACAATTCGATCAATCTGCTTACGAAGAAATGCTCAAGGCGAAGGAGGGCCGAACTGCTTCCTCCGCTCTTTCTGCTGCCAAGAAGAAGGGACACTCTGTCTATGTCCCTAAATCTTCTTCGACGGCCCGAGACACTTCTGTCACTCACGCTGACAAGAATACGTCTTCAACTTCAACGAAGCATGCCTCGGCTTCGATGAACACGACAACAATGGCTTCTTCTAGTCACGCTGACAAAGTGGGTTCTTTAACCAAGTCAGTGTGTCTAAAGAAAACCATCTCTGGACATGTCAAAGTCTCTTGTCCTTCTACCCTTACGACAGCAGTCGGCTCTTTAGCCATTAAAAACTCTGTGCGTATGGAAGTCAAAGAGCAGCGTGCAGCAAAGGCAGCGTATGCTAAGCCAAAGTCAGCGTATGCTAGTAAAAAGGCAGCGTATGACCAGAATTCCAAACTGAAGTCAGCGTATGTCAACCAATACAGTCCTTTGACTATTTCTCAAAAGCAGGCTGGGGGTTCTCTTCCACAGAATAAACAAATGATTCTCCCACAACTTGCACATCTTGTGCCAACTAAGGAGAAAGACTCTTTAGTCAACTCCTCTACTCCTAAGGTCTTTACCTCTGGAGTTTGTTTGACTAATAATTTTACTAGATCAAACAAAGGAAAACACCGTTTGGCTACTTCCTCTAAAGACGGATTATTACCGACTCCCAGTCGAAATAATGACCATCTTCCTTCTCTCAAAATTTCTCGATCTGATAAAGGCAAATTACAAGTATCCAAGACTGATACTAAAGTCTTATCTCCTATGGATCTTCGTAACAGCTTAACCGGAATCATCTCGGTTCTACTTCCGGTCTAAAGAAGCCTTATCAAATTGAGACAAGTATACTAGACCCTGATACAGAATATGCCAAGAACTACATCACTCAAATTAATCAGTCTTTATACACTCAAGAACCGAGAAGACAGAAGAACAAAAGACAAGTTTCTACACAGAAACTATCTTCAAGTACTTCCCAATCTGTTCCTACAGATCTTAGGGAACATTTGCAAAACAAACGGAGAATCGACACTCCATCTGGCTATGACATTGCTCATATTTGCCATGAAAAGCGTGGTTGTAACTTCCAACCTCGGGTTGTGATTCAATGTTGTTGTTCACCAAAAAGACGATCTGTTTTCGAACGGATACTGGATGAAGATGAACCTCTTTATGCTTCTGTCAACATGACCTCCAGAAACATTGGGGGTAGAATGTGATCTGATGCTATGTCAGATTCTGAAGATGGTGTTTACCTCGGCACCCGATCCAGGACCGGAGCTTCGACCAGGATCTCTTCTTCTTCTTATCCAAATGATAATCCAGAGATCACAGAGGACTTCCTTGGAGAGTCCAACTTCCCGGTATTGACCCCCGTAAATAGTCCTGGAAAAGAGGCTGATTCTCACAGCGATGATTCAGAATAGACTGTTTCATCGTCTATTCCTCGAACGATTACCGCTTATATGGTAGATGGCAATCACGAACCTTCGACTAGTACTGAAGCTCATGAACAGAGAATTTCTTCTTTGGAACAACAGTTACGAGCTATGGCAGATACATTGACTGCTATGCATACTCTTATGCAAGCTCAACAGCAAACTCAACAAGTTCAACAAACAGCACCGCCAGTAGTATTAAATACTCCTGTTGTCCCAAACCTGGAACCTTCTACTATTCCAGGGATACAGTCTAATATTCCTATACAAACCACTCCAAGTCAGTCTGGAGCTGGGGGTAGTACATATGCTGCAGTCCCCCCTCCCAATTATACTCAACAAGTAACAACACCGCAATCTTCCGGAGCTGTCACTGAAGAGTTGAAAAATCTTCGGTCTCAGTTCGAAGCATTCAAGCAAAAAGATGGCTTACAAAGATCGGGTATCAAGCAGCCTTATCCCATACAATGGAAGGAAGTATCATATCCACCGAAATATAAACCACCGACCATCTCTTTCTTTGATGGGACTACTTCTCCAAGTCAGTTCATTCATCATTTTGAGGTAATGACTGATCAGTTGCAACCAAGCGATGCTCTCCTCACTCGGGTATTCGTCGGTTGTCTTAAAGGAGACGCTTATGAATGGTATCGAAGTCTCCCTGATGGGTGTATTACTTCATTTGCTAGATTTAAACAGATGTTTCTAGAATGATTTTATGAAGGCGTCAACGATATGACCATGTCAGCCCTTATAAGAATTAAACAGAATAATAATGAAAGCACGGAGAGCTTCATTGAAAGATTCAGAAGAAAAGCCCTCAAAATGCCTCTCGGAACTCCCGATGCTGTTACTATCGATACTTGCAAGTCAAATCTCTTACCAATCATCAGCATGTGGACAGGGTCCACTCAATTCCAAGACTGGCCTTCTTTCATCGTTAGTGCCAAAGCCGCTGAAGTCAGTGCTGAGACCTTTAAAGGCCTAGGGGTACAAATGACTCCCAAGGAGTCAAATCAGAGTACTGGTAATAATGCTCGACCCAACACTCGCAAAGGAAAAGAGACTCTCGAAGTTAATCTATAAAGCAAAAATCAAGAGGTAATGTCTGCTCAAGCTACACCAGCTCCAACAAATCAACAACAGAGACCTCCTCGACCGAAGAAAGAGTATTCTTTCGATGATGACGATGTTCAGGGTATCTTTGAATGCTTGCTCAAAGGTAACAAGATTTAATTGCCAGAAATCAAAAAGCCTGATGAAGCCAACAAGACGGACCATCCAAAATACTGTCCATATCATAGAATGCTGGGTCATACAATCCGGTCTTGCTATGTATTAAAAGGAAAGATCCAGGAAATAATTAAATCAGGAGCTGTGACACTGACACCTAAAGACAAGACAGTCACAGCAAATATGATTTCAATGCAGTTTGGTGACTTCCCTCCATTAATGGTGGAAAGTGGGATTGTTCCTATCCCCAAAGCAACTCTGGGAATTGTGAACATCCTACCTGCACAGAATGAAGGACTTGTTCCTGTTTCAATTAAGAAAGGAGAGATCATGTGGATTCATCCAGATTTAATGACAGAGTTCGAGACATCTTCCTCTTCTCCTCGAAAGACTCCTTTGTCTAAAAAGAAGCCTGGGAAGACTAAGTCATGTAATGTGACTTCTAGTATCACACCCAATCTTTCTCTAACCCCTACTTTTATCTTGGCAGGAAATTCACCCCCTACGGAGGTAAAATTTGTACCTCAGTTTGAAGATAAATACAAGCCTGTATTCCACCTATATAGTTCACAATCTCGTGAATTAATGGCGAAGATGGGTTACGATCTAGCCACTGCTCCTGGTTTAAACTCAGGCAAAGGACTCCAAGCACCTTTAGCCATCACTATGAGACATAATCAATCTCGTGTTGGCCTTGGTTTCTGGAATGAAACTCTCATCAAGCACAAAAGAGCCAAGAGCAAGATGAAGAATTGCAACATGGTTTCAGTAGACCCTGAACCTAAGCCTGAAGGCGAAGTTCTTGCTGGAACTCGGTCAGGAAAAATATATCTAAAAGATTATACTAAAATTCCTGAAGAAACTCCTGATGTCCCTCTGGTTACAATTCCAACAACAATCCCTAATGAAGAATCTTCAAATGTTCCTGTTGAGATAATTCCTTCTAAACCAACAGCAGTTGACAAAGGCAAACAACAAGTTCGCTTCGACAAACCATTGAAGAAATCATTTCCTACAGGACTTGAAAGGCCTTATAATTTTGACATATTGGCCCAATTAGCCAATACACCAGCAAAACTATCAATCTTTGAGCTCTTACGCCTCTCTAAAGAGACTCGAGAAACTCTGAGTGAAGCGCTGTTGCAAGCAGAAACCTGCCTAACTTTCCTCAAGAAGTCGGAAATAGAACCAGTCTCTCGTCTTCATTGCCATAATGTATTGAAATTCATTCCAAACATTACCTTTACGCAGGACGATATGCTGCTAGAGGATAATCGACATGACTGTCCTTTATATTATACAGGATATGTCGATTCTATGAAGGTTGATCGTCTACTGATTGATCCAGGATTCGCTCTCAGTATTATGCCAAAGACTATGCTAGATGCACTGAAAACACCCGTGCATAGTCTTTCCAGTACTATCACTACCATCTTGGGATTTAATCAAGAAAAAAGTGAGCCTTTGGGTAAGATTCGCCTCAAATTTTAAATAGGCGATCTTCGCACTAAGGTTACTTTCTACATCATCGACAATCATGGTTGCTCATATAATGCTCTATTGGGGAGACCATTCTTGCATGAACATAATATTGTTCCTTCGACTCTTCATCAATGCTTCAAATATGTTGATGATAATGGAGAGGTTCAAAAGGAAGTGGCAGATCTCTATCCATTCAGAGGAGTCGAAGCTTACTTCAATGACGCTCGCATGTACAAAGATGAATACTCAAAAGTCTTGCAAGCTATGGATGACTATGATGAGACATCAAAAGTCGACACCTTTGTTATTCATGTAAAAGGGTGTATCACTCATCCGCAGTCTCTTAAACTATCTGAAGAAGGGTTATTGATAATTCCTGTTAGTAGACGACTACTGCATTGTCTTCTCAAGCTCCACAAAGTTCGCTGATAATTCCTGTCAGTGGACGTACTACTCCCCTTCCATCTTCTCAGGCTAGACCAGATACTCTAGTCATTCCGGTCAGTGGACGTACTACTTATCCACGATCTTCTTCAAGAGAGCTCACCTCTTCTGAGCCTTTTGTTATCGATCTGAATCGAAACAAAACTTCTGATCGCTCTTCTTCTCTCCCTTTAGTTATTAGTTTGACTAAGTCTGATAGGGCTCAGCCTTCTTCTGTAAATACAGCATCTAATATTAATGAAGCTTCTCCTTTTGTAATGCCTGTGGTTCGTATTGCATATTTTGGAATACGTGTACGTATTTTATTTTGTATTGCTTGATTCCTGGCTTAGCTTTTCCTTCTTGACTTGGTTTATTTCCTTGGGCTGGTTCGGTTGGCTTGGTTCGGTTTGGGATTACTATTGGTTCAAGATGAACCCATGATGAACCCCCTACCTACCACCACCATTTGTATTTATTAGCCCTCTTCATTCTCTCTCTTCATTTATCATCTTCTTTTTCCTCATTTAATTCCTTACCTACCAGAGAGAAGAGAGAGAGGTCTAGGCAAGTGCAACTTACTTCATGGAGGAACTCCAATTTTACTACTTCATTCTCTTCCTTACTACATTCTAAAGCACTTTAGTACTTGGCATTTTTACTTTCTATGGCTAGATTCTTGTAGATCTATATTTACTTTATTTTCGAAATTCTTGGGTTTTGATCTACTTAAGCTTGTTATTTCCTAGTTTTGATGGTTCCATGTGGTAGAGAATTCCGTTCTACCCCATTTTGACCTATGGAAGTTCGGATTTGGACTCCGGATGAAGGTTTCTTGGAGCTTGGAAGCAAGGATTCTTGGTGTTCTTCTTCTCGGAAGCTTGGAGAAGAAGAACAGTGCTTGACTTGACCGCATGACACTTCATGCGGCAAGTGCTTCTGAGCCGCACGAGCCTTCATACGACAGTTCTGGCCGCACGGGCTTGACTTGGCCGCATGACAATTCATGCGGCAAGTGACTTAGCCGCATGGGACTCTCAGCCGCATAGGCTGGATCCCATTCCTGGCCGCATGGATTTCTAGCACCTTGAGCCGCATAAACCTCTGTTCATAGCCAGCCGCATAAGACCTCGTTCGACCCAGCCGCAGGAGTGCTTCCATCCAGCCGCATGGGCCCCTTTTTCTCGAACCGCATACGCATCCATTCTCTTTCCAGCCGCATATGTACAGCCCCTCTTGGCCGCATGAGTACTCCCCCCTTCTGAGCCGTATAGGCGTTGCTCCCTGCTGCCGTATGGGACTCTGTCCACCCTGAGCCGCATTAACTTAAGCACTCGCTGGCCGCATAAGCCGCAGTCTCCCACTGCCGCATAAGGTCGAACCCAGCTAGCCGCATGGACCTTTATCTTAACCCAGCCGCATATACTCCACTCCCCCTCAGCCGCAAGCACCTGACCCTGTTCAGCCGCATGGGCTGTTCTCTTCAGCTGCATGTGATCATATGCCTTAGCCGCATGGCTCTTCTATAGCCCTGAATATTAATATTTTATTAGATATTTTACGTCTATTTTATATTCTTACGCCTTTTGTCATGAACTTGATAATCACGAATTTATTTTTATATATATTTGCTAATGATAATTGAACATGGCATGGCAGGACAAGCATGCCTGACATGATTATCTCGAATTGTTGTTGTACATGACATGACCTGACAAGGATGATTAACCTGGACACCGTGGATGATTGTGTTTGCACAATAAACCAGTATTGTCTTGTATCATGTCTAGGATGGGATCCCTGAGTACCACGGTCAGGGATACCTACTATAATTAACTAAGGGTAATAAACTAGAATAATTCAGTAGACATGAAGAGATTCCCGGCTACAGGCAATCCCGTTATCTGGGTGCGTTAAGTGGACCTGTAGCCTACCGACGAGTAGGGTACATTTCCAGCACACAGTCATATGGTGCACCCTTCATAAACGGATATTCGACCTGGATAACTTGGATGGTCTGCAGGGCTTGTGGCTGTTGGGATAATCTCATTGCATCTTGCTAGTAACTAGGCCAGTGATAACTCTAGTTAGTTAAAAGGTATCAAGCCGTACTCTTGATTGGCCGTGATTGATTGGATGTAGTTTATTCCAGCTTAGTCTTATCATGATCCTGTGCAAGATTGTGACATGATTATTGATGCTTGTCTTAACAATAACGATCAGGGGTCCAGTTCTGTTCAGGCGAAGGGTTACAACCCCGGTCCTTGTTTGGTTTAAGGGTTATAACCTGGCTCCCGGAGCAGTTCTGTGTCCTCTCTTCGTTTATTGTCTTAATTGTAACCCCATGCCATGTTCGTCATGTTTTATCTTACCTTAATACCATGATTATTTATACTGGCCTTAGCAATAAAGATCAGGGGTCCAGTTCTGTTCAGGCGAAGGGTTACAATCCCGATCCTTGTTTGGTTTAAGGATTGTAACCTGGCTCCCGGAGCAGTTCTGTGTCCTCTCTTCGTTTATTGTTTTCACTATACCAATAGTATTTAAGACGGGTTTCTATTCAGGTGAAGGGCTGCAACCTCGGTCCTTGTTTGGTTTAAGGGTTGTGACCTGGCTACTTGAATAGTTTCCTCGTACTCGGTTTACTGTTGTTATCGTTATTATGATCAGTTCTTTATTTATTATCTTTAATATTCTATTGTGATATGCTGGTTTTAGTTCCTAAGTGAAGCATCCTTTGTGGCACTTGCTCTTTCTGGGGTCTGACCCAGCTGGTTTTGTATGGCTAGATATTGGAGAAGCACCAGAGGATCCACCTATTTTTTAGCCCGATGGTGAACACCAGGCGTAACCCGGGCAACGAGTGGGTTATTTTTGGCTCTCCCACTCTATTGTAAAAATATTCTTTTGAGGCGTTTAGCCGACGAGCACCTGTTTAGCTCGATTGCATTTACTTACTGTCTACCTACGGGCTGTAACATGATTGACAGATCCTAGGGTTGATCATGTATGACTAAACTCTTGCTAGTCCTGATATTTTGTAACGACTAGCTTCATGATCAGCTGAATATGTAATGTTTGGGATGCCTTACTATTGTATATTTAATGATCATACATCTTGTAACTTTTACTTACTTGCTTGTGATTGAGACACTAGGCTTATTCATGACCATAGGAGACTATTGGCTTGTAGTAAACCCTCATGTATCTAGACAGCCATGACCGTATAGCAAGATGGATCCCATTTTATATACGTAGCTGGCTATGTCTGCCCCCGCTCTCCAGTATTCTGGTTCTGGGGCGTGACATGGTTTTAGTGGTAGCCCATGCAGGTCTTGTAAATCAAGATATGTGAGGGTTTACCGAATAGATGTCTCAATCAATATTCGTCCTTGATCTCTGCTCGTATCTTCTAAATCCCTGGATTCTTGTCCTGATTATATGCTTGTATCGTTGATCTGTCCTAGTCCTTCCTTATTGTTCCCTATGTCGTCTTCTTCAGCGGCATTGTTCGTGGTCCTACCGATCAGCAAGGCGGAGCACCTCCCGCGGACCAGCAGCAACCTGGGGATCAAGCCCAGCATTTCGGAGTAGCCTCCAGAGTCGTGCCTTCTGGCGGAGAGCCACCAGTCCAGCCAGTCCAGCCTGCCGAGCCTGATGATGGCACTTTGGTAGGACTCGTCAGGACCTTGATAGCTTTCCAAGATCGCAGAGGAGATGCCTTGCACCAGGCAGTGACAGATGCTTTGACCAGAGGAGGTCATCAGGGTAACAGCGTGGCCAACAGCTTCAAGCGCTTGAACCCTCCATTCTTCGACGGTAGTGAAGATGCTATCGCAGCAGATGCTTGGATTCAGGATACTGAGGTGATTCTCGAAGCAGCCAGGACTCCAGAGAACGAGAAGGTGGCAGTTGTACGTCTGCAGTTGTTAGATCTTGCCTGCAGCTGGTGGGCGGCGCAGGCCGTTGGGTTAGCAGCACCCATTCTATGGGCAGTGTTCAGAGAGAGATTCCAAACCAAGTATTTCGATGCTGTAGCTCGGTACGATCTACAGACGAGGTTCACCAATCTGAAGCAAGGAGGCATGGTCGATGGATATGCGGCCGAGTTTTCCAGACTCAGTCGGTTTGCTCCCACCTTGGTGGCAACCGAGTATGATCGAGCCCAGCGGTTCCAGCAGGGACTTTACCTGGAGATCTTGTTAGTCGTTGAGCAGTTTGAGCATCAGACTTTTGATGCGGTCTTGAGAGCAGCCCGGAGGCATGAGTATACCTCCCAGAGGATCGTGGACAGGACCGGAGGTCGGAAGAGATCTCATGGCCAGATGAATCAGTCTTCAGCACCAGCCCCGGCAGCCAGGGCTTTGACCATTGGAGCTCCGAGGCGGGCGGCCTCAGTGACGTCGGTTCAGCATTCCACCCCGACGCACCCTCAGCAGCAGAAATAGAAGCAGTCTTCCGCAGTGGAATGTTCATACTGCGGGAAGCCAGGACATGTGGTATCGGAGTGTCGCAGAGCACAGGGTTTGTGCTTAGTTTGTGGTGCCCCGGACCACAGGGTTGGAAATTGCCCGAACAGGGGGAGTTCATCCGCTTTCTCTATTCCTTCAGTTAGAGGACCAGCGCCGGTCCAACAGCAGCAGCAGCAGTACCCGCTTCCGAGGCCATTGGCGACGTAGGCCTAGGCATTTCAGCAGCAGAGACCGCAACAGTATGCCCAAGCTCAAGCCCTGATCCAGAGCAGACAGAGAAATTTTTAGCAGAGGGGACCCGCACCCAGAGGACATGGTCAAGTGCTGGCTTTGACCATGGGAGAAGAAGGAATAGCACCAGGTGAGGTGGTGGCAGGTACTATTCTCGTCAACACCTTTCCAGCTTCAGTATTATTTGATTCTGGTGCATCGTATTCATTTATGTCTGTACGATTCGCGACACGGGTAGGATTGGAGCCCGAGTCATTATCAGTAAGGCTCAATATACTTACTGGTAATGGACTTGTGGGAGTAGATAGAGTGTTCTCCTCGTGTCGGATCGTAGTTAGCGGTAGAGAATTTCTCGCTAGATTGATAGAGTTCTCGATGGCCGATTATGATGTGGTCTTGGGGATGGATTGGTTGAGGGACCAGTATGCTAGAATAGACTGCCATATTGGTAGGGTTATTTTTAGCATTCCAGGTGAGCCAGAATTTTCCTTCTCTCGAGGCGAGGTTGAGTCTTCTCCTCCGATATTGCGGATGGCAGTAGCAGTAGTTCAGTTGCCCAGGATAGTGGATGAGTTTCCAGATGTTTTCCCAGAAGAGCTTCCAGGTATGCCGCCAGAACGGAAGATCGAGTTCACTATCGACTTGATTCCCGGGACAGCCCCAGTATCAGAGAGAGCCTACAGGATGGCGCCGTCAGAATTAGAGATATTATACAAGATGATTGAAGAACTCAGAACCAAGGGATTCATTCGTGCTAGTGGATCGCCTTGGGGAGCCCCGATGCTTCTTGTGAAAAAGAAGGATGGTACGTCCAAGTTATGTATTGATTATCGTACCTTGAACTCAGTGACAATCAAGAACAGATACCCTCTCCCGAGGATAGATGACTTGTTTGATCAACTCAAGGGGGCATCAGTTTTCTCGAAGATCGACTTACGCTCAGGATATCACCAGATCAGAGTCAGAGAGCAGGACATCCCGAATACAGCTTTTAGATCAAGGTATAGGCATTAGGAGTTCCTAGTGATGCCATTTGGAGCGACCAATACGCCGGCAGTATTCATGGACCTCATGAATCGCATCTTCATGCCATACTTGGATCAGTTTGTGATCGTGTTCTTAGATGACATCCTGGTCTACAGCAAGAGTGAAGCCGAGCATGAGCAGCATCTCCGTATGGTTCTTCAGACTCTCAGGGAGCACCAGTTGTATGCCAAGTTCAGTAAATGCGAGTTCTGGCTCGATCGCATTTCGTACTTGGGTCATATCATCACTCGAGAAGGAGTAGAAGTGGATCCCCAGAAGATTGTGGCTATTGAGTCATGGCCAGTGCCCAGCACAGTTACAGAGGTTCGCAGTTTTCTTGGATTGGCTGACTACTACCGGCGGTTTGTTTCAGATTTTGCTCGAATTACAGCGCCATTGACGCAGTTGACCCGCAAGGATGCACAGTTTGCTTGGACAGCAGAGTGTCAGAGTTCTTTTGAGAAGTTGAAGCGAGGCTTGATAACAGCTCCTATTCTCACGCTTCCAGATGGGACCGGAGGATTCTCAGTGTATTGTGATGCTTCGGACAGGGGTTTAGGATGTGTTCTGATGCAGCATGGGAAGGTAATAGCTTATGCGTCACGACAACTTCGTGATCATGAGAGGAATTATCCAACCCATGACTTGGAGCTAGCAGCAGTAGTGTTTGCACTTAAGATGTGGAGGCACTACTTGTATGGAGACAGGGTGGAGATTTTCACCGACCATAAGAGCCTGAAGTATGTTTTCACCCAGAAAGATCTTAACATGCGTCAGAGAAGGTGGCTGGAGCTTCTTGTGGATTATGATGTCAACTTGCAGTATCATCCTGGGAAGGCTAATGTTGTTGCGGATGCATTGAGCAGGAGAGCGGGAGTTTATTTTCTAACAGCACAACCAGAGCTGTTAGCCGATCTTCAAAAGATGGGTATAGAAGTTGTTCTTCCTTCCAGTGTGGCGTCGATGGCCAGTATGCAAGTTCAGTCCACTATAGTCGAGAGGATCCGGATGGCACAGTCAACAGATTCCAAGCTTCAGCGACTCAGAGCAGAGTGTGAGGCAGGATGAAGACTGGAGTTATGCATTCATGAGGACGGTACACTTCGACATGGTAAGCGTCTTTGTGTACCCAGTGGAGATATCAGACATGAGATCATGTCGGAAGCGTACAGTTCTCAGTATTCCATCCATCCTGGCGGTACGAAGATATACCGTGATATCCGTCAGCACTTCTGGTGGAATGGCATGAAGCGGAAGATAGCTCGGTTTGTCTCTCGGTGTTTGGTTTGCCAACAAGTCAAGGCCGAACATCAGAGACCAGCAGGACTTCTTCAGTCCTTGCCGATTCCGGAATGGAAGTGGGAGCATGTGACCATAGATTTCGTGACTGGATTGCCTAGATCCCCAGCTGGTCGAGATGCTATTTGGGTTATAGTTGATCGGCTCATGAAGGTGGCTCACTTTCTTCCATTCAGAGTTGGTCAATCAATGGCTCAGCTAGCAGAGATGTACCTCAGGCAGATTGTCAGATTTCACGGTGTGCCAGTCAGTATCACCTCGGACCGAGATTCAAGATTTACGTCGTACTTTTGGCGTAGCTTGCAAGAGAGTTTGGGAACTCATCTCCAGTTCAGTTCAGCATATCACCCGCAGACAGATGGCCAGTCGGAGCGCACGATCCAGACTCTTGAAGACATGTTACGGTCTTGCACACTTGACTTTGGTGGTTCGTGGGAAGACCACTTGCACCTGGTGGAATTCTCGTACAATAACAGTTTCCAGGCCAGTATCCAGATGGCACCGTTCGAGGCACTGTATGGTAGGAAGTGCAGATCCCCGCTAGCCTGGGATGATATTGGAGAGAGACAGATGCTCGGTCCAGAAATAATTTTCCAGACAGTTAAGGTAGTCAGGAGGGTTAGAGATCATCTTCGAGTTGCCCAAGATCGCCAGCGTCATTGGGCCGATTCTCATCGGCGCCCTCTCGAGTTTTCGGTCGGCGATCATATATTCCTGAGGATTTCGTCTAACCGTGGCGTCATTCGTTTCGGCGTACGGGGCAAGCTTAGTCCTAGGTATATAGGACCGTTTGACATTCTGGAGCGAGTAGGAGATGTATCCTATCGTCTCGCTCTTCCGCCGTCGCTAAGCGAGGTGCATGACGTGTTCCATGTATCCCAATTACGACGGTATATCCCAGACCCGAGCCACATCTTGGATCATTCGAAATTGGTTGTTGGTACCAACCTTTCGTATGAGGAAAGGCCTGTGTCTATATTGGACCGGAGAGAGAAGATCCTCAAGAACAAGACTATCAAGTTAGTCCGAGTTGCTTAGGGTCATCACTCTTTGGGGGAGTCAACGTGGGAGCGTGAGGATGATATCCGATCGCGATATCCCGACTTGTTTGACTCGTGAGGTATAATGTCTTTCTTATGCCTCATGCCTTCGATTCCTTGCTTGAATGAGTGATTGTCTGCCTAGTTATAGCTTGCGTGTGATTAATGTAGCTTGTCATTGCTCCTCTAGCCTCTTAATTAAATTCCGAGGACGGAATTCTTTTAAGGTGGGTAGAGTTGTAATGCCTGTGGTTCGTATTACGTATTTTGGAATACGTGTTCGTATTTTATTTTGTATTGCTTGATTCCTGGCTTAGCTTTTCCTTCTTGACTTAGTTTATTTCCTTGGGCTGGTTCGGTTGGCTTGGTTCAGTTTGGGATTACTATTGGTTCAAGATGAACCCATGATGAACCCCCTACCTACCACCACCATTTGTATTTATTAGCCCTCTTCATTCTCTCTCTTCATTTATCATCTTCTTCTTCCTCATTTACTTCCTTACCTACCAGAGAGAGGAGAGAGAGGTCTAGGCAAGTGCAACTTGCTTCATGGAGGAACTCTAATTTTACTACTTCATTCTCTTCCTTACTACATTCTAAAGCACTTTAGTACTTGGCATTTTTACTTTCTATGGCTAGATTCTTGCAGATCTATATTTATTTTATTTTCGGAATTCTTGGGTTTTGATCTATTTAAGCTTGTTATTTCCTAGTTTTGATGGTTCCATGTGGTAGAGAATTCCGTTCTACCCCATTTTGACCTATGGAAGTTCGGATTTGGACTCCGGATGAAGGTTTCTTGGAGCTTGGAAGCAAGGATTCTTGGTGTTCTTCTTCTCGGAAGCTTGGAGAAGAAGAACAGTGCTTGACTTGACCGCATGACACTTCATGCGGCAAGTGCTTCTGAGCCGCACGAGCCTTCATACGACAGTTCTGGCTGCACGGGCTTGACTTGGCCGCATGACAATTCATGCGGCAAGTGACTTAGCCGTATGGGACTCTCAGCCGCATAGGCTGGATCCCATTCCTGGCCGCATGGATTTCTAGCACCTTGAACCGCATAAAGCTCTGTTCATAGCCAGCCGCATAAGACCTCGTTCGACCCAGCCGCAGGAGTGCTTTCATCCAGCCGCATGGGCCCCTTTTTTTCGAACCGCATACGCATCCATTCTCTTTCCAGCCGTATTTGTACAGCCCCTCTTGGCCACATGAGTACTCCCCCCTTCTGAGCCGCATAGGCGTTGCTCCCTGCTGTCGCATGGGACTCTGCCCACCCTGAGCCGCATTAACTTAAGCACTCGCTGGCCGCATAAGCCGCAGTCTCCCACTGCCGCATAAGGTTGAACCCAGCTAGCCGCATGGACCTTTATCTCAACCCAGCCGCATATACTCCACTCCCCCTCAGCCGCAAGCGCCTGACCCTGTTCAGCCGCATGGGCTGTTCTCTTCAGCCGTATGTGATCATATGCCTTAGCCGCATGGCTCTTTTATAGCCCTGAATATTGATATTTTATTAGATATTTTACGTCCATTTTATATTCTTACGCCTTTTGTCATGAACTTGATAATCACGAATTTATTTTTATATATATTTGCTAATAATAATTGAACATGGCATGGCAGGACAAGCATGCCTGACATGATTATCTCGAATTGCTGTTGTACATGACATGACCTGACAAGGATGATTAACCTGGACACCGTGGATGATTGCGTTTGCACAATAAACCAGTATTGTCTTGCATCATGTCTAGGATGGGATCCCTGAGTACCACGGTCAGGGATACCTACTATAATTAACTAAGGGTAATAAACTAGAATAATTCAGTAGACATGAAGAGATTCTCGGCTACAGGCAATCCCGTTATCTGGGCGCATTAAGTGGACCTGTAGCCTACCGACGAGTAGGGAACATTTCCAGCACACAGTCATGTGGTGCACCCTTCATAAACGGACATTCGACCTGGATAATTTGGATGGTCTGCAGGGCTTATGGCTGTTGGGATAATCTCATTGCATCTTGCTAGTAACTAGGCCTATGATAACCCTAGTTAGTTAAAAGGTATCAAGCCGTACTCTTGATTGGCTGTGATTGATTGGATGTAGTTTATTCCAGCTTAGTCTTATCATGATCCTGTGCAAGATTGTGACATGATTATTGATGCTTGTCTTAACAATAACGATCAGGGGTCCAGTTCTGTTCAGACGAAGGGTTACAACCTCGGTCCTTGTTTGGTTTAAGGGTTGTAACCTGGCTCCCGGAGCAGTTCTGTGTCCTCTCTTCGTTTATTGTCTTAATTGCAACCCCATGCCATGTTCGTCATGTTTTATCTTACCTTAATACCATGATTATTTATACTGGCCTTAGCAATAAAGATCAAGGGTCCAGTTCTGTTCAGGCGAAGGGTTACAACCCCGGTCCTTGTTTGGTTTAAGGGTTGTAACCTGGCTCCCGGAGCAGTTCTGTGTCCTCTCTTCGTTTATTGTTTTCACTGTACCAATAGTATTTGAGACGGATTTCTATTCAGGTGAAGGGCTGCAACCCCGGTCCTTGTTTGGTTTAAAGGTTGTGACCTGGCTACTTGAATAGTTTCCTCGTACTCGGTTTACTGTTGTTATCGTTATTATGATCAGTTCTTTATTTATTATCTTTAATATTCTATTGTGATATGCTGGTTTTAGTTCCTAAGTGAAGCATCCTTTGTGGCTCTTGCTCTTTCTGGGGTCTGACCCAGCTGGTTTTGTATGGCTAGATATTGGAGCAGCACCAGAGGATCCACCTGTTTTCCAGCCCGATGGTGAACACCAGGCGTAACCCGGGCAACGAGTGGGTTATTTTTGGCTCTCCCACTCTATTGTAAAAATATTCTTTTGAGGCGTTTAGCCGACGAGCACCTGTTTAGCTCGATTGCATTTACTTACTGTCTGCCTACAGGCTGTAACATGATTGACAGATCCTAGGGTTGATCATGTATGACTAAACTCTTGCTAGTCCTGACATTTTGTAACGACTAGCTTCATGATCAGCTGAATATGTAATGTTTGGGACGCCTTACTATTGTATATTTAATGATCATACATCTTGTAACTTTTACTTACTTGCTTGTGATTGAGACACTAGGCTTTTTCATGACCATAGGAGACTATTGGCTTGTAGTAAACCCTCATGTATCTAGACAGCCGTGACCGTATAGCGAGATGGATCCCATTTCATATAAGTAGCTGGCTATGTCTGCCCCCGCTCTCCAGTATTCTGGCTCTGGGACGTGACACCTTTACTGTATATTGATGTCTGTAATCATGTACAAAGTTATTTACAATTGCTAGATAACTTAGAGCCATTAACCATAGGAGTTGTTCAAACTCTTCACACAGAAGTATCATTAGAGTCTATACAAAAATCATACTTCATAGTCCCTATTAGAAAGTTGGAAGAAAATCCAATATTCTTCTATAAAGGACCCCAGAATTCTCCTAATCTGGAAGAAGATGAGAAAAACGACGATACTGGAAGACTACAACTACGTCGCTATAGTCAGCAGTCCAAAAATATCATCAAGAATATGGGTTATGACTTCAGAACTAGCCTCAATAATGGAAAAGGAAGAAGAATGCCTGTTCGAATTCCTCTATTGAAATACGGAAGGACAAAATATGGTCTAGGTTACGTTGTTCCTATCTCTTTTATCAATACAGTCCATGAGGATTCAGAATCCGATGGAGACGAACGATCTGAGTCTTCCGATTCCCTCTCTTGGGATTCTGACACAAGTATTGGCGATCTTCATCGTTCTATTTTATCCATCAATATGGTTTCTGTCGATGGCCTGCAAGAAAATGATGAAGAGGAGGATGATTTTGAAATATCACCCGAATCAGAACAATGGGCTCAAAGATTAGATAACCAATGGGAATTCAGGTTCGAACAAAGAGAACCTCCCACTGAAGATAAATTGATCCAAATTGATGTTGGTGGAGAGGGGTCCCCCAAACCAATATTCATCAGCGAAAGTCTTTCAGAACCAGATAAGCAAGACATGATCAAGCTTATTCATGATTATATCGATGTTTTCGCCTGGAGCTACGAGGATATGTCAGGACTAGATACGAAGATCGCCATGCACAAACTTAATATCATGCCAAACGCTAAACCGGTCAAACAACAACAACGACGATTTCGTCCAGACATTATGGATGCGATTGAAGCTGAAGTCAACAAGCTTATGGCTTCCGGATTTATTCGAGAGGAACAACATCCCGAATGGGTGGCTAACATCGTTCCTGTCCTCAAAAAGACCGGCAAGATTCGAGTCTGTATAGACTTTCGCGATCTTAATACGGCTTGTCCTAAAGACGAGTTTCCTCTTCCAATTACCGATGTCATGATCGACAACACGTGTGGTTTCGGACGAATGTCATTCATGGATGGGTATTCGGGGTACAATCAAATCAAAATGTTTCCAGATGACGAGAAACATACTTCCTTCAGAACACCAATTGGTACATACTGTTATACAGTGATGCCGTTTGGTCTCAAAAATACGGGAGCAACATATTAGCGAGCAATGAGCACTATATTTCGTGAACATCTTCAGAAAATAGTTGAATGTTATGTTGATGATATTGCAGTCAAAAGTCGACGAAAGGAGGATCATATCCAAGATTTGAAGACTATCTTTGATTTAATGCGTCAGCATCAACTTAAATGAACCCTACTAAGTCCTTCCTGGGCGTCTCTAGTGGTAAATTTCTCGGCTTCGTCATTACCGCTAAAGGTATACACGTGGATCCCGAGAAGATCAAAGCCATTCAAGAGATGCGTCCTCCACGCACCTTAAAAGAGCTACGAGGATTTCAAGGAAGAATTGCTTATATTAGGAGATTCATTTCCAACTTATCAGGACGCTGCAGATGTAAAACTCCTAAATTTCTACTATTTTTTTTATTTTATTAATTTGCATGGATTTAAAATTTTGGTACTGTATGTCACGTAGTCGTATTGTACGTCGTATGCGAAATTTTCGTTTGCTCGACGAGTACGAATATGTGCGAGCGTACATATTTTATATAAACATTTTCTTTTCTATTTTAATATACACTTTCAAAATTATATAATTATTATTCTTGCTATAAAAAGCCTTTTTATTTCTAAAAAGTATTAATAATAAATAATATCTTGTATACTAGAAAAGCCTAATTATGTAAAGGATATTTGTTGCATACAAATATTTCGTTATTTATTGGTCTATTTTAAATAAAAGTATAATTTTCGAAATTTATTAATAGTAATATTTTATTGTTCAAAAAGATATTTAAAAATATTTATTATTTTCGAAATTATTATTATTGGTATTTTGAAAAATATTTTGGAAGTTATTTTGGCCAATTAAATCTTGATTTAATGTTTGGAATTATTTAAATAGATTAAACTAATATCTATAATTGATTTGATTTTAAACTAAGAGATTTAATTTGATTTAAATGAGATTTGGATTTGAATTGGATATTGATTTGATTGCTTTAAATTAAATTAGAAATTATCTAATTTGGGGTTTTAAATCTATTCCTAATCCTATCCAAATTGGGAATTCCCACATCCTATAAATAGGCAGGTACTCCTCCAATTTCCATCATCCATTATTTCTCCACAAATTTCCACCACAAAGTGAGTGCCTCGTGTCTGTGTCCAACATCTCCCGTGTCAGCCGTGACGGCCTCGGGTCCGACCCCGGGTGTCTTCTCAATATCTTATTCCAATATTATTTACATATACATTATTCATCCCTCTCGTGTCGACAACCCGACACAGTTGAATCCAAATCCTAACCCTAACACCTGTTCTAACCACCGCCACAACACCTTTCCTCCCTCTCCAGCCACCTCGTCCGTACGCCGCGACCACAAACACCAGTACACCACCCTACCAACACCGACCCCCAACCCGCAGAGCACCAAACACAACCCCCGCTAGTTCCGACCGAACCCCCTTCGGTGCCGTCGTAACCCTATTCCCTGGTCGCCACTGCCACCGGCGGCCGCAGCGCCACCATCACCACGAAGTCGCCACCACCACCACAGCCATGGACATCGCCCACGCCAAACAACCACCACCGCCAAATCTGGCCAAACCTCGACAACTAGCCGCCACCAGCATCACCAACCACCATCCCCGTCGACCATCACCCACCACCACTGCCACCATCGCCAGCATCACAAACACCATCGCCACCCCGGCCATCAACGGTTGGCCGCCACCCAAAATACACCCCCAACACCAGAAAAAGAAAAGAAGAAAACCCTAACCCTAACCTCACCTGAAGTCGAGCGCCGCCCTCGCGTAGCCGCGACCCGCCGCTCACCACCGCCACTGGAGAGGAGGAGCTCCGCCTCGACCCCATTCTTCCACCAGCCTCCGCCCAGATCTCTCCCCGCCGCGTCCGCGTGACCCCGCCGACCTCCACCCGGGGTGCGCCGCCTCACCAAACCCCGACCCGGTGGGTAGATCGCGACCGCCGCTGCCACTGAAACCCGTCCGCCGCCTTTCTCCTCCCCTTCACCGCTCGCTCCCCAAATCCTCCGCCTCACTCCGCTCTCCCTCACGCCGGAGCGCCGGCGAGCCCGAGCTCCCTCCGCCAATCTCTCACTTCCCTCTCTCCCAGTTCCCTCTTCCTCCTCACAGTTTTTTTTTATTTTTTTCAGATCTCTCTTTCTCTCTCGAGAGAGAGCTCTCTCTTGAAAAGAGAGAGAGCAGTATTTTTGTTTGGTTTTAATTATTATTATTATTATTATTATTATTATTATTATTATTATCACTATTATCATTATAAGTAAAGTAGTTAGTGTTTAAGTATTTTATTGGTTTTGATTTTTGATTTAAAATATTATTATAAGTATTTATTACATGTTCACTAGTACTATTATAAATATTAGTATTGTTATTAGATAATTATTATTACTATTATTATTACTTCTTTTACTATTCCATGATAACAGTATAGGTATGGATCATTATTATAAACTTTATTATTTTTATTTTTATTTTTAGTATTATGTAAATATTTGTTAAGGTGTTCCAACTATCGGTTAATAAAAGTATAATTTCTATATATATATATATATATATATATATATATATATATATATATATATATATATATATATATATATATATATATATAATTTTCAACTATTTTTGTCAAGTTACTTTAATTAATAAGATATAGTTTTTGACCTAAATAAGTTATTAATATTTTTGAATAATTATTTAAAACATCTTGCTTATGAAAGTTTAGTTTCTATTAATGGCTATACGAACTTTGGATTTTTGCCTAAATCCATTCATTTCTCCGTTTTCAAACATTTATAAAAATTGTTGTTTTATTAGTAAATATATCTATAAGTACTTTCTAAAAACATATAAATATTTATTTATCCATTATCTCTTAATTTCTCTCCTGTCCGTATCCAAGTCATGTTGTTCCTATTCCTTCGCCTATTTCGAGACTACCTTATGTCCACCCTAACTAACTTGACCGTCCTGGACCCAATGGAACTGTCCGTGCCACCATCCGAGGTCCCCTTGTACAGTTGTTGTACCGAAGTTGCAGATCGTGCCACCTTGATCATCGCAGCACACCAGGCGCCCTACCAGGCAAGACACCTTGCCATTAGCTGTTTAATTATTTTAGCTCATATTTTCATGCATTACTTATTTTTTTTATACAAAATAAACTGTGATACATGGCATAACTGTTCATTATATTTCCTGCTGTGTATTATTTTTCTTACAAATTAAAAACTAGATTTAAGGGACCACCTTGTGTGTTGCATTCATTGGCCTTGACACGTTGTAAACACGAAGTTGTGTGTCACATGTAGAACACGGAAGTGCGTGATTGGCTGGCCACCAGTACGTACAAGCCGTGTGATAGGAATAACCGCTAATAGAAGTTGCATGCTAGTTTGACTTAGCGGTTATAGAGTTAGCATTGGGCGGAAAGAACATGATTGGAAGTTGACTACCACCCTATCTATTGTAGACTCGCTCGCTACTGAGGAACGATAAGTAGACTATATGCTATAGACTCGCTCGGTACTGAGGAATAGTATATGGTGTTGTGACTCGCTACTGAGGTCCTGCATTGGTATTTTCTTGACTTGACCCGGTAGTCATGCGACCATGAACTGTTCTTAAACTGCATTCACCTAGATTTGGTTAGGCGCCCTTATCCGTTAGGTACGAGTACCTTTGGTTTGGGTACTTGTATCTGACCGTGGCTTGGAACAATAACTTGTCGCGGATTAGTTCGTCACATTTTGTCCTTGTTTGGTTGTAGGTGTGACTTACTACTTCGATGAGAAGGTATTGAACCTTGTTGGGGTCCGGATACTATATTGGATTCATAGCATGGGAAGATACGTCACCGTGAATTAGTTTACCATCTCTTGTCCTTGTTTGGTTGGGGGGATGGTACGCTCGTTCAGTAGGTGCGTATTGGAACATGTTATAATTTGATTTACTTATTTATTTGAGCAATATTTATTCAGTTTATATGGCATGATATTATGTGTCTTGTTACGTCCCTCTGAGGACCTGGTTGCCTTGCCAGGTGTGTGCTATTGTCTTTCGCAGGTGCTTTAGCTCTAGCCGTGTTCATTGCTATTTCTCGAGGATGATTGCACTTGGATCGTCGTCGCTTCGCTCGCCACTCATTTCATTTTTTATGTACTTTTCTTTATTTTGTTGGTAGTGGATTTGTCTCCGCCCAACATATTGTATCAAGACAAATTTATTCTCATTATATGATCTTTTATTCATTTATTCTGTGTGGATGAGATTAGTTATGTTTCTACTGCATTTTATAGCTTATGTATTTATACGAGGCTTCTACATATTGGAGTATACTTCGTATGAATACAGCTGGCATGTCTACGTACCTAGTCCTACGTATTTTGGGACTGGGGCGTTACATATTTTTGTGGTGGCCCATGCAGGTCAAGATAAATTGTTTGGTTACTTTACCGTACCAAGCAAGCCTGCGTATAGGATTAGAAGTCTAGGATCTCATCCACATACTTGACCTTTTCCTCGATTCCATATTCGACTGACTCATCGATTGCATCTTGCTTGATTCCTTCCATCATTATTCTTATCTTCCCTTCGTGCTTGCTAGTGATTGACCCTACTAGTCAGTTGTCCCAAAACACCAGTAGTTTAATTCTTTAAGTTGGGTAGACTACCTTATGACCTAGCAACCCCTTCACCTAGTGACCTATATTAGCAAGCTTATTTAGATCCTAGAATCTAGAGGACCTAACCCTTCTAGCCAACCAAGGACTTGGACAAGAAGACTATAGGACAACTGTATGACCTAGAATCATCCTACCTTCTTTAAATCTCAATCTCTCGTGCCTATGTTATTACCATCGTAACTAATGATGCTAATATAGCCTAATGTTTGCAAGCTTATTCCTTTATCGAGCTTGTTAAAGACATATATTATTTGGGTCGACCCACTTAACATATTGTCTAATCAGAACCGGTGCATGATGGTCTGATCAACCGAGTGCACTTTGGTTCGCTTTTGTCTATTATTCTACGTAGATGGGGACATAGCTAAACTTGTCCTTTAGAATCCCATCCACGACTGCCTTGACAATTCCTTCGAAATTCGTTTCGCTCGTCTTTGAATCACGTATTCGTATTCGATAACGCCTCCTTCGAACTCTAAATCGCTTTCGCCTTCACCGATTGTTTGAAGGACGAAGGCACGCTAGCCTCCTATCGACTATGATCGTTCTCACTCGATATTGCTATAACTTCATCCTAAACTCCTCGACCTTTCCCTCGACCCTAAATCTACAATCTTGACTTTCTAATCACTTGAATTTAAAAGTGATTACAATCATCTCTTAATCATATCCTTAAGCTAGACTACGACCATATAAACTACCTTGAACCCTTCTATCTACCGTTGTGCCTTCTCACCCCCCCCCCCCCCCCCCCCCCCCCCCCCCCCCTAATTCTTAATTTCGAGGACGAAATTCTTTTAAGTTGGGTAGGATGTAAAACCCCTAAATTTCTACTATTTTTTTTATTTTATTAATTTGCATGGATTTAAAATTTTGGTACTGTATGTCACGTAGTCGTATTGTACGTCGTATGCAAAATTTTTGTTTGCTCGACGAGTACGAATATGTGCGAGCGTACATATTTTATATAAACATTTTTTTTTCTATTTTAATATACACTTTCAAAATTATATAATTATTATTCTTGCTATAAAAAGCCTTTTTGTTTCTAAAAAGTATTAATAATAAATAATATCTTGTATACTAGAAAAGCCTAATTATGTAAAGGATATTTGTTGCATACAAATATTTCGTTATTTATTGGTCTATTTTAAATAAAAGTATAATTTTCAAAATTTATTAATTGTAATATTTTATTGTTCAAAAAGATATTTAAAAATATTTATTATTTTCGAAATTATTATTATTGGTATTTTGAAAAATATTTTGGAAGTTATTTTGGCCAATTAAATCTTGATTTAATGTTTGGAATTATTTAAATAGATTAAACTAATATCTATAATTGATTTGATTTTAAACTAAGAGATTTAATTTGATTTAAATGAGATTTGGATTTGGATTGGATATTGATTTGATTGCTTTAAATTAAATTAGAAATTATCTAATTTGGGGTTTTAAATCTATTCCTAATCCTATCCAAATTGGGAATTCCCACATCCTATAAATAGGCAGGTACTCCTCCAATTTCCATCATCCATTATTTCTCCACAAATTTCCACCACAAAGTGAGTGCCTCGTGTCTGTGTCCAACATCTCCCGTGTCAGCCGTGACGGCCTCGGGTCCGACCCCGGGTGTCTTCTCAATATCTTATTCCAATATTATTTACATATACATTATTCATCCCTCTCGTGTCGACAACCCGACACAGTTGAATCCAAATCCTAACCCTAACACCTGTTCTAACCACCGCCACAGCACCTTTCCTCCCTCTCCAGCCACCTCGTCCGTACGCCGCGACCACAAACACCAGTACACCACCCTACCAACACCGACCTCCAACCCGCAGAGCACCAAACACAACCCCCGCCAGTTCCGACCGAACCCCCTTCGGTGCCGTCGTAACCCTATTTCCTGGTCACCACTGCCACCGGCGGCCGCAGCGCCACCATCACCACGAAGTCGCCACCACCACCACGGCCATGGACATCGCCCACGCCAAACAACCACCACCGCCAAATCTGGCCAAACCTCGACAACTAGCCGCCACCAGCATCACCAACCACCATCCCCGTCGACCATCACCCACCACCACTGCCACCATCGCCAGCATCACAAACACCATCGCCACCCCGGCCATCACCGGTTGGCCGCCACCCAAAATACACCCCCAACACCAGAAAAACAAAGAAGAAAACCCTAACCCTAACCTCACCTGAAGTCGAGCGCCGCCCCCGCGTAGCCGCGACCCGCCGCTCACCTCCGCCACTGGAGAGGAGGAGCTCCGCCTCGACCCCATTCTTCCACCAGCCTCCGTCCAGATCTCTCCCCGCCGCGTCCGCGTGACCCCGCCGACCTCCACCCGGGGTGCGCCGCCTCACCAAAACCCCGACCCGGCGGGTAGATCGCGACCGCCGCTGCCACTGAAACCCGTCCGCCGCCTTTCTTCTCCCCTTCACCGCTCGCTCCCCAAATCCTCCGCCTCACTCCGCTCTCCCTCACGCCGGAGCGCCGGCGAGCCCGAGCTCCCTCCGCCAATCTCTCACTTCCCTCTCTCCCAGTTCCCTCTTCCTCCTCACAGTTTTTTTTATTTTTTTCAGATCTCTCTTTCTCTCGAGAGAGAGAGAGCTCTCTCTTAAAAAGAGAGAGAGCAGTGTTTTTTTTTGGTTTTAATTATTATTATTATTATTATTATTATTATTATCATTATAAGTAAAGTAGTTAGTGTTTAAGTATTTTATTGGTTTTGATTTTTGATTTAAAATATTATTATAAGTATTTATTACATGTTCACTAGTACTATTATAAATATTATTATTGTTATTAGATAATTATTATTACTATTATTATTACTTATTTTACTATTCCATGATAACAGTATAGGTATGGATCATTATTATAAACTTTATTATTTTTATTTTTAGTATTATGTAAATATTTGTTAAGGTGTTCCAACTATCGGTTAATAAAAGTATAATTTCTATATATATATATATATATATATATATATATATATATATATATATATATAATTTTCAACTATTTTCGTCAAGTTACTTTAATTAATAAGATATAGTTTTTGACCTAAATAAGTTATTAATATTTTTGAATAATTATTTAAAACATCTTGCTTATGAAAGTTTAGTTTCTATTAATAGCTATACGAACTTTGGATTTTTGCCTAAATCCATTCATTTCTCCGTTTTCAAACATTTATAAAAATTGTTGTTTTACTAGTAAATATATCTATAAGTACTTTCTAAAAACATATAAATATTTATTTATCCATTATCCCTTAATTTCTCTCCTGTCCGTATCCAAGTCATGTTGTTCCTATTTCGAGACTACCTTATGTCCACCCTAACTAACTTGACCGTCCTGGACCCAATGGAACTGTCCGTGCCACCATCCGAGGTCCCCTTGTACAGTTGTTGCACCGAAGTTGCAGATCATGCCACCTTGATCATCGCAGCACACCAGGTCCCCTACCAGGCAAGACACCTTGCCATTAGCTGTTTAATTATTTTAGCTCATATTTTTATGCATTACTTATTTTCTTTATGCAAAATAAACTGTGATACATGGCATAACTGTTCATTATATTTCCTGCTGTGTATTATTTTTCTTACAAATTAAAAACTAGATTTAAGGGACCACCTTGTGTGTTGCATTCATTGGCCTTGACACGTTGTAAACACGAAGTTGTGTGTCACATGTAGAACACGGAAGTGCATGATTGGCTGGCCACCAGTACGTACAAGCCGTGCGATAGGAATAACCGCTAATAGAAGTTGTATGCTAGTTTGACTTAGCGGTTATAGAGTTAGCATTGGGCGGGAAGAACATGATTGGAAGTTGACTACCACCCTATCTATCGTAGACTCGCTCGCTACTGAGGAACGATAGGTAGACTATATGCTATAGACTCGCTCGGTACTGAGGAATAGTATATGGTGTTGTGACTCGCTACTGAGGTCCTGCATTGGTATTTTCTTGACTTGACCCGGTAGTCATGCGACCATGAACTGTTCTTAAACTGCATTCACCTAGATTTGGTTAGGCGCCCTTATCCGTTAGGTACGAGTACCTTTGGTTTGGGTACTTGTATCTGACCGTGGCTTGGAACAATAACTTATCGCGGATTAGTTCGTCACATCTTGTCCTTGTTTGGTTGTAGGTATGATTACTACTTCGATGAGAAGGTATTGAACCTTGTTGGGGTCCGGATACCATATTGGATTCATAGCATGGAAAGATACGTCACCGTGAATTAGTTTACCATCTCCTGTCCTTGTTTGGTTGGGGGGATGGTACGCTCGTTCAGTAGGTGCGTATTGGAACATGTTATAATTCGATTTACTTATTTATTTGAGCAATATTTATTCAGTTTATATGGCATGATATTATGTGTCTTGTTTCGTCCCTCTGAGGACCTGGTTGCCTTGCCAGGTGTGTGCTATTGTCTTTCGCAGGTGCTTTAGCTCTAGCCGTGTTCATTGCTATTTCTCGAGGATGATTGCACTTGGATCATCTTCGCTTCGCTCACCACTCATTTTATTTTCTATGTACTTTTCTTTATTTTGTTGGTAGTGGATTTGTCTCCGCCCAACATATTGTATCAAGACAAATTTATTCTCATTATATGATCTTTTATTCATTTATTCTGTGTGGATGAGATTAGTTATGGTTCTACTGCATTTTACAGCTTATATATTTATACGAGGCTTCCATATAATGGAGTATACTTCGTATGAATACAGCTGGCATGTCTACGTACCTAGTCCTATGTATTTTGGGACTGGAGCATTACAGCAGACCATTCAACAAACTTCTGAAGAAAGGTGTATCTTTCGTCTGGAACGAAGAATGTCAAAAAGCATTTGACGATATCAAACTTTATCTCATGAACCCTCCAGTTTTGGTACCTTCCGTCTCGGGAATACCATTTCTACTATATGTTCCAGCCATGGATCATTCTCTCGATACATTACTCGCCCAGAAAAATAAAGATGGCCATGAACAGGCTATTTATTATCTCAGTCGCACAATGACAGGTGCTGAACCGCGTTATTCTCCAATTGAGAAAGAATGCCTAGCATTAATGTTTGCCGTTCAGAAGACGCGACATTATATTATCGGTCAAACGATTCACGTCATTTCCAGAGTGAATCCCATCAGGATCATGATGAAGAAACCCGGTATTCTCAACTCCAGATTAGCTAATTGGGGAATCTTGTTAGCTCAATACGACATGCATTATATTCCTCAGAATTCAGTTAAAGGACAGGCTCTTGTCGATTTTCTGGCAGCTCATGCGGTTCCAGAAGATTCTAAATTATATGATGAGATTCCAGATGAAGTTCTGGATTCAAATCTGGTTTCTGAAGAAACTCCTACCTGGCGTCTATTCTTTGATGGAGCATCTAGAATAGGTCCTAATGGCGATATTGTCGCCGGAGTTGGGATTGTTCTCGTATCCTCAGAAGGACTAACTATTCAAAGGGCTTATTCTCTGGATCAATCATGTTCAAACAATGTAGCCGAATACAATGCATTGCTCATCGGTCTTCAACTTGCTAAACATCTGGATATTCAATATTTAGAAGTTTATGGAGATTCCAAGCTTATCATCAATCAGATCAGGGGAACGTATGAAGTCCGTCATCAAGATTTGATACCTTATCATCGAGTAGCACTCTCTATGGTCTCCTCCTTTAAAGGTTTCTTTATTGAACATGTTCGACGAGCCTATAATGCAAAAGCCGATGCTTTGGCTAATCTTGCTGCTGTGTTAGCCATACCAATCAGACGTCAGCAAGTGATAGTAGTTCATAACCGAGAACTATTCTACGTTGAGAATAATTTGGCTTTGGGTTTTCTCCATAATCCAGACGAAAATTCTCTCAACCTTGATGAACTTTCTTCGGACTTTAATACTGGATTAAAGTTTGACAGAGTGTCCTCGTCTTCTTCCGATTCTACTATAGAATGTCTTTTCTAACAAAACAGAAGCCATAACTGAAGACTGGAGACGTCCGTTTTTAGACTTTGTGTTGTATGACATACTTCTTGACAATCCGAGCGAAGCAGCATCTATCCGGCGTCGTTCTCTCAGATTCTACTATAATCATACAACGAAGACGCTATATCGTCGGGCCTACGACGGTCTTCTCCTCCGATGCATCGCTGGTGAAGAAGCACAACAGATTATACGTGAGGCACATGATGGTGTCTGCGGAGCCCATCAACCAGGTCCTAAACTTCAAGATCGTATCCGACGCATGGGTTATTATTGGCCCACGATGGTGGCTGACGCCATTCAATATGCTCGAAAATGTAAAGCCTGTCAAATTCATGCAGACTTTATCCATCAACCGTCAGAGTTCCTACACCCAACAGCGGTATCATGGCCCTTTGAGGCTTGGGGCATGGATGTCATTGGTCCTATTAATCTACCATCATCAAAAGGACATCGGTTTATTCTAGCAATAACTGATTACTTTTCCAAATGGGCTGAAGCAATCCCGTTATCTGAAGTCAAAACTTTCAATGTCATCAACTTCGTCAAACATCATGTCATATATCGATTTGGTGTTCCTCGGCATATTATTCATGATAACGGACCGCAGTTCGTCAGTCAGAAATTTACTCGATTCTGCGACGATAATCGAATCAATAATTTAGCTTCTACAGCATATAATCCAGCAGCTAATGGATTGGCAGAAGCTTTCAATAAAACGATCAACGATCATCAAACTCTTGAAAAAGTTCGTTTCTTCCAACAAACGCAACTGGAGCGAGAAGCTTGGTGAATGTTTATGGGCCTACCGCACTACAGTTCGCAACGCGACTGGATGTACGCCTTTTTCTTTGGTATATGGGTGTGAAGCTGTTCTTCCCTTTGAGATCCAGATTCCTTCTCTGAGAATTGCAATCTCTAATGAACTTACAACAGAAAATAATGATCGTCTTCGACTTCAAGAGCTGGAAGCTTTAGATGAAAAGCGATTGTATGCTCAACAAAATATCGAGCTATATCAGGCCCGAATTTCAAAAGCTTTTAACCGAAAAGTAAAAGTCAGAGCATATCAGAAGGGAGAATTGGTCCTTACCGTCAGACGTCCAATGACCATGACGCATATGAGCAAAGAAAAATTCGACGCGAAATGGGAAGGCCCATTCGTAGTAAACAAAGTCTTATCTAATGGAGCATATCAGCTTGCCTCTATGGATGGCAAAGTCACGATGATGCCTATCAATGGAAAATTCTTAAAGAAATATTATGTATAAATTTCATCAATATATAATATTTTCATTATTCCCCAGCAAATATAAATTTTTCTCTACAAAAATTATCTCGATATCATTATCCCCAGAGGAAACTGATATTCTATCACGTATCTTCCCAGAGAATTTGATATTCTGTCTTATTAGATCCCCAGTGGGTTTAATAAAGATCTCGTATAGAAAATCACGTCCTTATTACCTCTGAATTTTCTATCTCAATATCATATTTTCTATTCTATAAAAATGATATCTAGTCTTTTGATTTTCGAGTTCAAAGATCATGGAAAATAGAGTCCAAAGATATCTTTATATCTGAATTCTATTTTCTCTAAACCAGTATTAAACTAAAATTATCTTTGGTTTAATATCATCTGATAGAATTACAAAGTTTATTTGTATGTTCTATTCTATTGAAATATGTCATGTATTATTTACCTCTGAACATATTTTCTACAAAAAAAATTTCATCCACAAAATTGAAATCAAGTCAAGATATTCATTTCTTCAAAATCAAAATATTGGTTACAAGTGGGTATTAAAAAAAAATTCAACACATGAAAAATGTAAAAGATCTATTTAGGAGGAGTAATTATCTCCTGAATACGAACAATTATATTATTCATCTTTTCTTCATGAGCTTTTTGGATTCGCTCTGCTGCTTCAATTCCAACCATTCGTTGGTCATAATCCGCAATAATAAAGCTACGACGGTTTGTTTCTTCAATCTGGTTAGTTTGCATCAGTTCCCGTTCTTGCTGTAAAAGTTGGTAGTGTTCGGCTTCAGATGTACGAGCAGTGGTAATCTTCGATTGCTCCTTTTCTATGGAGGCAATTCGCTCCTGAAGACGAGCCAATTCCTCTTTCAACTCCTTAAGCTCTTCAGCTTTTGAAGTTTCATCTTTCTCTAGACGCTCCATATTCTGACGAACGGTTATTATTTCTTCATCTTTCGCCATTAACTCTTCAGAAGACTGAGCAAGGAATTCTTTCAAAGCAGTATGCTGAATCTGAGCTTCATTTTCCAATTGGGCAATCTCAGCTGCAGTCAAAGACTTAATATCCTCCTTTTTAATCTCCCAGTACTTATGTATGGTTGCTTCTAAATCATTCAGGAGATGCTCAAAGAAGACACACTGGGTCTCATAACCAGCATGTCTCAAAGCTAAAAGCGGGAAATTAATCGCCGCTCGAAGACTCGAAAAAGGCATAGTTTCATCCTTCATAAGTCGTCTTGAGAATATATCCAGGTATGAATAAATAATATCTGAAGACATCCCCATGACCTTTGCTATCCCTGTTTTAAAACCGAGAGTTTCTGCAACTGTAAAGGAAGGAGCAGGAGGAGCCTCTATTCTGGGAGTTGAAGTAGGTGCTTTTGAGGAACTAGGCAAATGTGAGCTCCCCTCACCTATATCAGTCTGAACAAGTGGGGCTTGAGTCGAGCTCATTGCCGGTGCAGTTCCTACAAATGTTGAGATCCAAAAAGCATGATCAAAATTAAAAGACAATAAAGCAAGGAAAAGACAAAACTTTGCTGAATAAAATATTACCTGAAGCTGGTTCATATTCTGTTTCTTTTGGATCATTCAGCCCAGCTCGTAGTCTGTTCAGAGTGTTTTCCGACATTGGATTTATTTTACTGCTGTCCGCCCCAGAAGTACTCGGAACATGGACTTCTATTTCTAGAAGTTTCTTCGGCTCTAGAGTCAACCCTGAATGTTGACCAGCTGTCTTCAGTACATCAATATGAGTTTCAGTCGGTGACTCATCTTCGATCTCCATGTCCTCATCTTCAAAGGAACGAGATGAAGGTTCATAGTCAACCTGCTCTTCATCACTCTTATTGCTCTCCGAAATTTCAGCAATCGGCTTGAGAGTAGTGGCTTCCTTCACTGATTCTCTCAAAATCAGTAAGTCATTAGCTGTTTTAGTCTGATTCTCGGCCTCTACCGCGGGTTGACTAGTCACCTGCGCATCATCGGCCGTTGGCGGAGTCAACTCCATATCAGAAGGTATAGAAGGTTCAGCAGGTACAGGCGCATCTTCTTCAATAGGTTCTATCTTTACAGTAGAAGCAAAGGCAGCTTGCTTCTCTAAAGCCAATCGCTCCGTACGATTGGTGGGACTCTCTGCATCGAGACAAATCACAGATTTAGTCTTTGAAACTATCACTTTCCTTCCTATTCTTTTTGTTAGAGGAATAGTAGGGTAATCATCTTTGGAGTCACTACCTGCTTTATCTGCGTCTCTGATTCGGATTCCACGATTACGAGCTTCTGCCCGAGTAACCCTTTTTGGAGCAGGTCCAGAAGCATCTTTGCCCCGCTTCCTTTTTGGTGTATTGTCGGCAGAGACACTCTCTTCAGCACTTTCAATAGGTATATGTAACGGCTGATGAAGTTCATCAGAGAAGAAAGTCTCTAAAACTTCATCATAACCTTCATCAGTAGCCAGAGGATCTTCTCGGTCATGACAATCTCTTGGCAGGGCTGATTTGGTTGATCTCTTATCAACATGGATAAAGCTTTTACCTGAGATGCTGAATTTTTCATCAAACGTATTAGCCGATACATAGAATTTGGCATAAGACGCCAACATTCTAGCTCCTCTCCGATAAGTAACCGGGTCTGGCATGGAGAAGGTCGCCCCGGTACCTTTAGCCATATAGTATATCCATGCTCTGGCGCCATCGATTAATCCGCCTTGGTGGCCAAAACATGTCGTTGCATTTCCCACATGCAATCGATCATAACCAAATTGTCGAGCAAACCTACTCGGAAGATACGGCTCCAGATAAGTGACATCGTCGCGGCGACAGATCAAGTGAGATGGCCTGATCCTCTTCAGCCATTCATGTTGGATATCATCTAACTCATTAGCACCAACGCCATCAATCAACTTCTCAGGCATGGTTTCATAACCAACAGGTGGAGGAACACAAGTGAAACTCCATAATTCTCCCATGTTTAATATGGTTTGACAATCTGTCAGAGTGTCATACCTCCACTTTGGTGTGTGACGATATCTTTCCAAAAAAGTATCGTCAGGTCTGGCCATTCCAACACTCATGAGAGATTCGAAATAGAGAAGCAGCCACCCAAATAAATATGTAAAGGGCATTTCTACCCGGGGAAAGGTTGTGAGCTTCTTCTTCGCCAATTCAAACATCCTGTCTGTATATGCTCTTAAGCCAGCATTCAGACGGCATGTCATTGCTGTCAACAAATCCATCTTATACCCGAAAGTCAGACGGACTGCTGCAAAACAACTCCTCTGTGCATCCTGTCTGCCGAACAGGTGCCGGGTACTACAAACTTTCTCAGCCAGAGGGATATAAACCCAGTTAGATGACCTTCATCAGATAATGTCCGGCCACCTTGTTTTATATAGGTCTCCAACCTATCACCAGCTTTGTAGGTGTCTTCGTCTTCTTCAATGATGATGTCGTCGTGAGTGGTGTCCTGGATTAATTTGTCAATCTCAGCCTGACTCAAGGGTTTAAAGCGACCGACATATTGATCAGTCTTCTTCTTCTTCTGGACTTCTTCAGTGCGGCCTTAGAATAAATAGGCCATCCACTTGGAAGAATAGCAGTTGGAACCTCCCTCTGCACCTTGTGCCTTATAAAAAGTCTTGCATATACTGTAATGGCACATTAATTCTTCAAATACATGAAGATCCAGTGGGTTGGCCTCGGAAATTTTGTTCATTTCATCAATGAAAGGAATATATTCTTCATATGGCAAATCTCCTGTTGGCAATTGAGAAATGTATGCCATCTCATGGAGGGCGAATCCCATCTCGCCTCTTGGAGTCATAAAAGTGCCAGTACGGTAATTATACCTTTCTGCTAATGCCAAGAACAAATCTGGGTTTGGCCTAAAACCATAAGCTATGCACTTAATGGCATTATATCGGCCTATTGCCTTTAACTGTTCCCCAAAGTTGTTCAGAATCTACCTTACGAGAACGGTCCATCGGGTATTCTCCGGATTCACCAGACCAGTAAGCCTCATAGACTGTTTTGGGTAAACAGCATTTGCTAACTGAACAAATTCATTTGCGAAGATTGGGACTCTAATTGGCCTCAAAAGTGCCGAGTCCTCAGGAGGAATGGTAGCTGGCAGCAATCCTCGCAAAACGGAGACATGTGGTTCAGTACCACTACGGAATCTCCCTTGACTGTATCCTATCCATCCGGCTTTTGCTTGACGGAATGGAGTGATATCCCACTTCATTTGCCTTTGATGACTCGTGTGGAATAAGCGAGCTATGTTGATGCTTTTGGACAGACCAGTTAGATACATTGGCTGATTTGTATCACCATCTCTATAATATGAGTATGATACTTTATCAAGAGCAGGCTGGGAGTTTATATCAACAGCATCTGCAAAAAGAAATGCTGGCTTCGAGTGGGTAGCACTATCCACACTCTGCAGAGGCAATCCACTCATCATATTCAGCAGGGTGTCATTCTCCTGATTTGTCAGAATAGCTATCCTGGTAGAAGGCCCATCAAATTGAGGAAAATGGACATGTGATAGGTCACTGTTATAGTTGTTTCCTACACATCCTTCAAATTGTGCATCTTGAGCCAGAATATCCACTGTAAAAGAAGAAAAGAGAAGTTGAAATGGCGGCCGTTCTTTAAACAGAATCCCTAAAGATTTGCACTGATATTGAGGAAATCATGCCAGCGTGTCAAGACTTATTCCTACTTTAAAGTTCAAAGTAATATCGAACTTTTGAAATTTATAAAGTTCGAAAACTTTGAAGGGGGTCTTGTAGGGTGTGAAAAATTATGACATGCTGACATAAGACTCAGCCAAAGCCTTACGCTCAAGGTCATACGCTCAACCAAAGCCATACGCTCAGCCAAAGCCATATGCTCAAGGCCATACGCTCAGTCAAAGCTATACGCTTAGTGAATACTTTATTATTTTTCGAAATGACAGCATAACAGATATTTAATGAAGGATGAATCTGACACTTCGTCTTTCGTGCAAAAGACAGCTGCCCTATGAAGATTAGCCGTCGTATGGGTTTTCGAGAATTGATTTTGTCTCTTACGAAGACAGCTCATCAGCCATCATAAATGCATAGCCATCATTACTGACATTTATGACAGTCTGTCAGCCATCATATCTGCAACACGACGCTCGAGAGATATTTGTCAGTTATTAGAAGATATAGCATATTTGAGAAGATTGAGGACAGCCACGTGTCTTCACGACTCCTTGCCAATCAAGTGAGCGTATGGACTCCATACGACTCCTTGCCAACCAAGTGAGCGTATGGACTCCATACGACTCCTTGCCAATCAAGTGAGCGTATGGACTACATACGACTCCTTATTGATAAAGTGAGCGTATCAGCTTTGTATGACTCCTCTTCAACAAAGACAACGTATTACAGCAAATGCATTCAAAATGACAGTCAACACACGTTCTCATGTGTCCTATACTCAGTTACCCACTTACTCAGAAGTTATGCAATGTGGCATCCATGCCATCAATCTTTCCTAGATATATCCTACTACTCTCAACCGTACCCTAATGTGTCTTCATCAGAATTCGCCATGCGTCCCTGCAGTTATGCACACGTCAAGTAACTGACTAAGCGTATGCTTCAGAACAGTTATCCAGAACTCTATAAAAGAGAGTTTCTTCATCTTCATCAAACAACAATCAATTCAGAGAGAACAAAGAGATTGCCCAGTTGCTGTCCAAGTTCTTCGAAGTTCGAATTTTCTTCATCGCATCGTCCAAGGGATAAAGTAATCGTCTTCTAGATTAGATTCCTACAGTTGTAATTTTCCCAGAAACACAATAAATAAAGTGAATTTATTTATGGAAAACACTTCTCTCTCAGAAAGACGAGAGGAGAACAATACAGTGCAGCAGCTCGAAGACAAGTTGTTGTCAATACAACTGGTGGAGAAACAACGGCCCTTTGTGAGAAGTAGGAATGAGATCACCCTTGTGATACGATTCCTAATTTTGTATCTCCACCGTCCAACTCTCATGTATAAAGGCCCTTCCTACCATCTCGAGGAAGCCCTTTTAAGCATGAAGAGTTCTAAGCTCTCTGATGTGTGTGTCAAAGTGGTTCAACAACATAGCATCTAAGATCACCACAATACCGGTTCTGGAAATTTTCATCAGTTGGTCCCCTGCAAACATCAGAAAGAAGAGAAGAATACAGTAAATGTTCTTTCTCGCAACTATTTATATGCAATTGAAGTTGAAACGTTATGCGCGTCCATAGGCGTATATTTTGGAAAGAAACGCTACGTGTTGTTCGGAAGTCAATGTTGTCAGAATCGAGAAAGTGTAGGATATATTAAGACAGTTACACAATAACGCTCACATATGCCCAAAATCAAGACGTGTCAACACTGTTACGCAACAAAAGTTCAAATGTGTCAGGATCTTTAAAGTCAAACTGTTTTTAATTTCATAATAAAAATAAAAAAGAGGCAGAAACTATAAGGTACTATGACCATTATGTAAAAATGACGATCTTATGTCATGTCATTTCTTCTTCCCACCATCAGCCTGACACAAAGCAGCGCTCAACTCCTCTATATTGTGAATCCCCGAGCGATACATCAGACGGAGGAATCCTTCCTTCTGTTCCAGTACGCAACGATCTTCGAAAAACGATGGCCCACATTGGGAACGAGCGAAGACTGCTGGGGTTAGGCCAAAGCAGTTCAGGAAGTTCTCCGCCCGTAGGGACGGGTCGGCTTCCAGCAGATATGTTGTAGGCAAAAAATTCGACTTCCCTTCAGAAGCCTCACCATCGACGGTGAGGTTCACCTTCTTTTTCATGCTCTCCTTGGGTGCCATGAGAATAAATGAGAAAGAAGGATTGCAACCCCATGCTTATATATACAGTGAAGGTCGGCTCCCACCGACTCTTCATCTTCCTAGTAAATAGGCGTGTAACACTTAATGAGGGAGAAAAAAGATGTTTCGAAAAAGAATGCCCCTTAAATAGGTTCAACATTGGTAATAAATCAAGTATTTAATGCTCTGTTCAGTCAGGTTGCGCGATACTCACATTACGCCGCACTCAACTAGCGCAGCCATCAGGTTGTGTAACAATCATGTTGTGCCACATCTTGTCGCGTAACGCGTCAAAATTGTACCCAAAATACAGCACAAATTTTGAAGCGTCACACAACATGGGTCAACAGCAACCAAACCCTAAAAAGGAAGACGCAAGTTGTGAGTTGTGCCCCACTCTAAAACGAGTGGGTGCACGACGTCAGGAGATGACCAAATCCTAAATAGGGTAGTCGATGAACGGGTCTATAATCAAGTGCTTACCTTCCATGGTCGGGATGACTATCTTTCAGTGTGACGAGGGTGGAGCTCGTGTAGATGGCTCGGCCATAGTCTTTCCTTTCTCAGCAGCAGAGTGCTTGGGTGCCATTGCTGTCGATCGAAACTCTCAATGATCGGGAAGAAGGAAAAAAAAGATAGGGTTTCTCTTGAGCAATCCCAAATAATATAAAGAATAAAAAAACTCCAAGAGGGTACGAATATTTATAGCCCAAATAGTTACGCAATATGTGCTGAAGAATCGGGCTCGAGTTGACTGGCGCAATCCAGTCAAAACTAGCATGGTTCAAAGTATTTCAAAACTTTGAAGTATTTTCAAGTTTCAAAAACTTTGAAGGGGTCTTGTAGAGGCTAAAAATTAAGCTGCGCCACCCATTAAAGTGTGCAATCATCAGGTGGCAACAAATTATTATGTTGTGCCAAACCATTAAGCTGCGCAGCATCAGGTTGCGCCAACATCAGGTTGCGCAGGAGATAGGTTGCGCGAGTGCCATATGGCGCACTTCCTCGAGAAGCTGTAACGGCATCATCATTAACTGACAACTGACAGCACGAAGATTAAGAAAAATCCAATTGAATCTCGCGCAACACGACGCTCGAAAAGATTTTGGCACCATGCAATTAATGCTGACAGCTGGTTCGCGCAAGCATTATATGGCACGAGAATTAATCAATACAGCACAGAAGATCCAGTCAAAGGCGCCAGTTGTTAAGTTGTGTCCATGCGAAACCTGGCTAGTTGGCGCCACCCGATCAACTTTTTAGCAGAGTGACGTGGCGTGTAAGCCACCAACTTCGCAGAGCGTGCCTACTCAACTGCCCATGCCCATGCGTATCTCAATAAAATGATGTCACACGTCCACAACAGTTGGTGCAACCGCTCACGATAGTTGTCATATTGCGCCCACGCGCAACCTGAGGAAGCTCGTACAAGGTGATCAAACAATGTTCAGAACAGGGTAACATGGTACACAAGCTACTAACTTCACAGAACGTGTCCACTACACTACCCACAACTAAACGCATCTCAATTAAATGATTCTATGCGTCCACAGCAGTTGGTGCAACCACTCGTGCAAGTGAACAGGAGGCGCACAACCTGAAGTGCGCGTAAACCAGAATAACTGCTAAACAGTTATTTCAATAATTCTATAAATAGAGTTTCAAATCAATTTCAAAGCATGACGAATGATCATAATCTCCTGCGAAAGTGTTGTTGCGTCCTCCAGAGGCTCGTGTCTTCTATATCACTGATGGAACTGGGGATTCCCAGGACCATTAATTTAGTGTGCGTATTGATCGATAGAAAGTTAAACAGATTTAATACGTGTTCTAACCCTTCATAGGCAGAAACTATGGTTCATGAATTATACCTGCGGCGGGAAGAAGACAAGTAGTTCAAGGTAATCTCGAGCGGACGACCCCAAGATCTTCTGTACGTATTCCTTTCTCGAGTTGGACGTCGTGTGAGCGACGATCTCCCAACCTTTTTTCTCCTTGGCAGCCCTTTTTTTTTCTCCTTACGTGAATCACGAATTTAGAAAAAGCTTCAGATTTTTGATCAGTCATTTGGCGGCTAGAGAATAGAGGATATATATATGCTACGGCAGGGACCATAAGGAGAAATTAGGGTTAGGCCTCCTAACGGATCTGGATATCCCGTGTTCAGCCCGAACACACAATCCAGGCCCATTAACAATAGCTCGGTCCACTAATGAGCTATTGTTGCCCTACCTCCCTAATCCCGAATTATGTTTATGAGCTCCTTTTATTATATTCTCGTTTGGCTTCCCATGTTAAGATATCGAATGTCCGTCAATCAAATTAAGTTACTGACAACTATATTGATTTGACACCTTTTATCCTTAAGTAGTATCGCTCAACTTTATTTGTCATGTCGGATATAATCTACCTGTAGGGTTGATAATTCTTATGAGCTTCTTAAGGGGACATCATCAACCCGATGTATCGGAACATGAATTCCATTTATAATCAACAACCCATCATACATATAATGTTATTACCCAATTTAGAGGTTGTTAACCCATAATGAATCTCACTCTTTCATGAGTCAAAGTAATATACACTACATATACATGTCTATTATTATATCCGGATTAAGAGCACAAGCATCCATAATAACAAAGGTATTTGTTCAATTATGTAGTCAGTACAAAGAGAACAACCTCAAGTGGTCCCGTTCAATACACACAGAGTGTACTAGTGTAAACCTATAGTCAAGATAGACTAATACCATATTACACTACAACCTTTCCAATAGATTGTCCAAGTCTATCAAGGTTGTAAACTATTTATATACTCCATAGGGAACTGATAATAAGATCTTCTATGTGACACCACATACCATATTATCTAAAATATAGAATATCAGATATTTGTATTAACACTTGCAACAAATACAATAAGCAAACATTTGCTCATATGATTCTCATTCAAAATTTAAGGAAATAAGGTTACTACAAAAGTGATGCTTTTAGTATATAACCCTAAAAATCACATCGTCCAAGGGATAAAGTAATCGTCTTTTGATCAGATTCCTACAGTTGTACTTCCTTATAAATTAATGGTACTCTTGTACTCTTTTTTCAGTTTGTAATAAAACTTTTTGTTTTTGCAAACACCCATCGGTGTCCGAAAGGACGTATGTTTGTCATCGTCTTGGAACATCATGATCTGGTTATAGCCAGAGTAACCATCCATAAAAGACATGTGCTCAAACCTACAGGTGTTGTCGACCATCACGTCGGTAATAGATAATGGGAATTCGTCCTTCGGGCAGGCGACATTTAGATCACGAAAATCTATACAGACTCGGATCTTCTCATTCTTTTTAGTGACTGAAACGATATTGGCTACCCAATCAGGGTGTTGTTCTTCGCGGATGAAATCGCTCTTTAGTAGATTGTTGACTTCTTTTTCGATAGCGTTCATGGAATCGGGGCAAAAATGCCATTATTGTTGCTTCACTGGCTTAGCTTTAGGCAAGATATTCAGTTTGTGTGCGACGACATTGGGGTCTAAGCCCGACATATCATCGTAGGTCCAGGCGAAGACGCCTAGGTATTCTTTTATAAGCTCAATAAGAGATTCACGATTCTCTTCTTTTAAACTTTTAATGAAAAAGATCGATTTAGGAGAAGAGTCGTCCCCTAGGTCAACTTGTACAACTTTAGAATGACAAGTTCTGCATTACCCAGAATAAAATAACCACTTAGAATAGTGAAACAGATTATATTTGTCGAGAAATGCAAAATTATATGGAGATGATATTAATTGTGTGTTTTGATCAATTGTATCGTTTCCTTGTGTATTTCTATAGGAAGCTTTTGTATACGTGTCTCCGGGAATTCCTTTATCATTTCATTCAACAAGAGGAGTTCCTTTAATTCTAGGAATTTTTCTAGAACATTTTTCTCTTGAATATCATTTTAAAAAGTTTTGGATTGCCTAGTATTCCACCAATTAGTAACCCAAGGTTCCAGACTTTAGATGTTATGTTCTGCTTGGAATACAATCATGAAGTTGAAAGTACCAGATATTCCTAAAGGCATACCATCAGAGAAACTTCCTTGACCAATAGGATAGATCAAGAAAACAGGAGTAGCAGCTGCAACTGGAGCTGAATATGCAACAGCAATCCAAGGGCGCATACCCTTTCGGTAGGCGGTTCGCGTAACTCAAAGCGTTTCTCCCATTGGACATTAAGTTGTTGAGCCCAGGGTTCAACTTCGAGGGGCTCAAAGAACGGCTCGTCATTTTCTCGACTTGGTCCGCTAACGTCATATTCACTGACAACGTTCTACGGAACACTTCTCCGATACTAACGTCGGAGTCGTCGGAGGATTCTGAAGAGTATGAGTGTGTCATTTCCTTGCATCGTAGGACTTCGGGCACCTTAGACTGGACATATCTAAGGCCGTAGCGAGTTTTCTGGTAATACTGACTAGATTTGCCTTTAGGAATGTTATTCTTGATTGGCAAGTAATGATCTTTTTCGTAATTGAGACCCATATTACTGTCCAGGTCATAATCCATCTTCTGTATGATGTGCCTGGATTGCGGGGTATAGTGGTGAGCCTGAACTATACTGACTTCAAATTCTGGCTCACAAAGAGTATAAGTCCGAGAGCCGTCTACTCGGCCAAAGATAATGGATTCTTCTTCTCTCTCCTTTCGTGCCAAAACTATAAAACAGGCACCACGTGTAGGGAGTACTTGTTTTATGGAATAAACAAACACAATTTGTGTCTGTAGTGAGGGACTCAAGTTTTGTTCTAGAGAATAAGCAAAAAGATTAGGAGAGTGGTTCAAAGGCATTCATTTATTGATGAAATAGGACAAATCGTGTTCAGGGATTATACCGTCAAATACGGGAAAGTTGGGTACAATTGCATTATTAAGATCTCTACCCCTAGCACCTGAGATAGGCATGGATGGAGTAGGATGAGGCGGGCTGTGCAGCTTCACCACAATCGACTTGACAAAAGGATTTCCTTCATTAGCGGTTTCCCCTTCAAGCGCACCACCAGAGGAGTTGAAGTTTGAACCACAGACGTCATAAGGCATTCTTTGATAGGTGGCCCTCCTCTCAATCAGACTTTTAGAGGGGTTGTAGTCTCAGCTGTGGGCGCCGTAGGGCATTCCTTTAGATGCACTTTGATGGGCTCCTCGGAGGCGGTTTGAGCCTCGACCTCATCATCAGCGCCTTCGTCTGAGTCCTTCTTGTGCTTCTTTTGGAACAGTCGAGACTCAGTGTAATAAACCTTAACCCCTTTAAAGGGGTCAGTGTTCGCGAACTCAGTTTTTACCACTCCATCGCCGTTGACATAATTAAAGCACTGGTGGAGGGTAGATGGCACGATCATGTGCTCACGGATCCAAGGTTGCCCCAACAGGATATTATAGCAGACATATGCGTCAATGACATAGCAAGTCGCCTCAGTCTTCAGGTCACCAATCTGAATTTTCAAGCGAATTTTTCCTTCTGGGCAACTCGTGCCATTATTGAAACTACTGATCGTGGTTTGAGTTTCAGAAAGCCAATGCATTGGAATCCCCAGTGTATGCAACAGATAGTGGGGGATAACACTCACGGACAAAAAAGGGTCGATATGCCTACGATCGACCTTGACAGCGCCATGTACCCTGTATAATACACGGATCGGGCATGCCTATTATTCTTTAACAGCATATCATGTTGTGAGAATATGATATTAGGCATTGCCTCTATCACACTGTGGTATTTGGGACACAAAGTAGGGTCTTCGTCTGGCTGTTGTATCTGTCCCAAGTGGATTCAGCATTTTGTAATGCCTCGCACAGAGCTTCTTGGGTCTTCTTGGAGAGATGAGGAGTCCAATAATGATCATCTAGCTGGAGTGTTGGCCAGTTGCACCAGAATATCAAAATTGTAGGGTCGGTCCAACCCTGCAGCGATGTCCTTTCTGAGGGGTTTGTCGAAATTCCCCTCCTTCTGCTTCTGTTTATCTATTATTGGTGGTTGGGACGAACCTGGTTCAGAAGTACCGGGAGCTGCGGATGTCATCAACGGTACTGCTTCCTTTGTCGGGTCCTGGTCATAGTTACGTGAGTATTCTAGACCGATCCTAGTTGCTTCGACCATTTTATCATTAGATAAGGCAGAGACAGCATTACAAGATTTAACCTGCCTGTCCTTGGTTTTAATGGCATGACGTACGGCAGGTATGGTTAGGTCATCGTGAGATCAGGATGCACCCACATTACTTCTCCTCGAGGCATTTTGACAAGGACTAATCCCGAGGCCGTCGGGAGGTTAACGACCACCATAGTAGATTTTGCAATCGGGATGACTCTGTCTTGTGCCTGTGTAGGCGAAAACCTGACGAACTGGAGGGTTACCATATTGGCATAGACCATTTTTTCTCAAAGTCTAGCAATAGTACGTTTGTGTCTACTAGTCGATGTATATGATTCTTCAGGATCTAGCAGTTCTTGGTCGGGTGATGGACATACCAGTGGTAATAGCAGTATTTGGGATCATCTACCTATCAACTTCTTTGGGGCATCTAAGAGGTGGGAGTGTAAATTTCTCACCCTCAAGTAAGATGTTGAGTAATTGTAGGGCATTCTCGTCTCTGAACGAATAGTTCACTTTTTAATTTGGGGTTTTTAAGGCTTCTGAACAGGAGCTGTACCCCGATTGGGACTCGCTGTCATCAATTGTTTTGCTTTGGGTTCCCGTTCATTATGTGGGGTGGTGTGGTAGGCCTCCTATCCCTTTTATTTGGGAGGCCCATTCCCAATAAGTCGGCCTCCTTAGGCTTCCTCTCGACATATTCGGCATTGATAATAAATGTCATCCAATCTGCGTGACCAGCAGAACCAGTCCACAGTCTTATCATAGGGGACAAACCTTTCCGACAAGTGTCGATTAGAATCGCTTCGAAAAAACCCTGGTTGTAGTTTCAGCACGGCTTGCCGAAACCGCTCTATGTAGACTCAGGCAGATTCTTTATCTTTCTGAGTGGTGTCCATCAAGGTGGACATTGACATGTCCATTTCTGGCTCATAGAATCGAGACAAGAATAGACGCTAGAGGTCGTCAAAGACTGATACGAAATTATCCTGGAGATTACAGAACCATTTGTAATCAACCCCTCTTAAAGCACCAACGAATAGTCTAGCAAGGAGGGCATCGTCCCTCGGTAAATGCCTCGTCATAGCATTGAAATGATTAAGATGTTGACGAGGAGAATCTCAGAGTTGAGGAGTAGGTTTGAACAATTACATAATTTTGAAAAGATATTTGGATTCTTGTTTGATGGACTACAATTAATATCATTAGAGGAGGATGATTTGAGAAATTATTGTTCAAATCTTGAATCTGCTCTAAAAAAGATAATGTATCCGATGTTGATGTCCAAGATTTATTTTTAGAAATAAGATTGTTGCAAGAAATGTTACTTCGAGACGCATAGAACCAAATAAATATTGGACAACTATTGAATTCTAGAGTTTGTTGTGGAGATGGATATTTTTCCTAATGTTTTGGTTGCTTATCAAATTTTATTAACTCTTTCTGTGACTGTAGCATCAGCTGAAAGAAGTTTTTTCAAGTTACAATTATTAAAATCTTATTTGAGGACCACAACGAGCCAAAGATCGGTTAAATGGATTAGCATTGAAAAAGATATGTTGAAGGACAACTTATGACAATATAATTGATGACTTTGCTTCAAAAAATGCGAGAAGAATGCAATTGAGATAATATGTTTTGGCTCGATTAGTTTCTACTAGACAATGAATACAATCTGATTATTATTATTATTTTTCTTTTGAAATCTAGGTGTGACGCAACTGAGAAAAAGTTTTGCATAGCTGGACAGAAAGGCAAAATGCATCGAAGATAATATTGACATGTTGGTAGGGATGAAGCTGCTGGAGAAGAATCCTATTTTTTAGATAATATGTTGGTTTAGTTTTGCTAGTTAAAAACATCAGTCAATGTAGATGGATTTAATTTTGAAATTTCAGTAGACAAAGTTTAATGCTCTCATCTCAACTTTGTAGTTCTTTCAAATTATTACAAGTTTAATGTTCTCATTTCAAATTTCAGTAGAGATGGTTTCAATTCATTATGATATTCGATTATTTTAATTACTTTGTTACTTTGTTATGAATTTTTTGATTTTCCAAGTCAAATTTTTAGGAAGGGCATTTTTTTTTTAACTTTTGCCCTGGGCACATAAAAGATCAGGAGGGCCGCCCCTTGGAGGAGGAGGAGGAGGAGGAGAAGGAGAAGGAGAGGAGTCAGTCGCCCCTTTCCAGAGAAGTGGAGATTAGGAGAAGAGAAAGATTCGGTCTCCTTTTCCCGCAGCCCTAATCTGGACAGAAACCAAATTTTTTTTTATTAACCATCCGTTACAATCTGATCCATATTCTATGGATCATTGTTAGCTAATTTAGAAAGTTGGGCCCCATATGACTTTGGGCCAAAGTGATAACTACTGCACTGTTATAAAGAAAAAAAATTGTGCCCCTATAATTTTGGGGCCCTGGGCAGTCGCCCAGGCCGCCCCAGCCCAGGGCCGGCCCTGCTCCGGACTGACTCGACCCGACCGATATATCGTCCTTGCTTTGTATGGGTTTGGATCATTTGGGTTTAAGCCCGTTTACCCAAAAAACATTAATTCAAAATATATATGTTCTGCCATTGTTTCATGTGACTTAGAATATGTATTTGTTGTTAGAGCCTTGTTCTAAATTACGTCAAAGAGTAAAGACTGATTCTATTATGCTTTCAATATGCTGAAATTTTGTCATGTCAGATATGATGTGAATGATTATCCTATACCACCATGATGCCATCCTCCGCTATGTCCAGTATATTGCCTGGTATCCAGATTTCGATATGGCGATCCCCCAACTGGTTTGGTTCCAATATCCAAGATTAAGAAACCTTGGCCTAAATACACTAGGGAACACTTAAATTTCTGCCGTGTCATTGTATCGGTACTGTCTTGTTATATTAATGCCTGTGCAACATAGGTGCTGATCGTCTATGTTGAACCTCGTCGATGTCCTCCCATTGGTCTGGAAGAGGGTGAACTATGATAAAAGGAACTAGTTCTTGTTCCGGCACGGTGGCACCTATTTGTCCTTGTTGTCCTCTTTTCTCCCTTTCTCTATATGTAAAAGAAAATATAATGAGAATCTCAGTATAGTTTAGATAATGGATAAACCATTGCCCAATTGCTAATTTATTCTTTACCTTCTCTTCCCTCTAACAATGGCAAGGTAGCTTCACTGTTGCCATTCACTAGAAGAGGAGAGCAGTGAATGGGGATCATCTCCCACATTTACAAGGTGAATCTTTGCCTCCAATTCCCTTTTCCCTCTAGTCTCTACACACAACTTTGATGTGGCAGTTCAGCTGCAGCCATTTCTCGAGTGTGATGGATCAAATTTGCATCCGAGTCTCTCTTGCTTTCCCTCGCTTTATTTTTCTCAAATCTCATTGCCTCTCATGTTCTATTTCTGGTTTCACCCTATCCATTGTCTAGTTCATTTTAATAATAATTTTTTTTATTATTCCCGATCTCTCAAGCTGTGACTTTTACATTCTTATGCACAAGGCTTTCTGAACTGTAACTTGCTTTTTTATGTTTTCTGGTGTTTGATTTGGCACATTGAGATCATTTGCTGACCGTGGCTGTTACTCTTTGCTTTTATGGTGTTGGTTGATTTTAGATCAAATTCCGTGGAAGATATTGTAGAACTGATATAAAGTTCAATGGCTTCTAGGAATACAGAAGTTTATTGTGTTTATTTGAATTTCATTTTCAAGTTAATTTTACTTTATGATTTCACATCACTTTATCTTGATGTCAACCTGTGTTGCAGGAATACGGACAGGGATATGGATAAGGACGTGATACATAGGCAATACGGACATTTTCATATTGGTACAAAACAGTCACCTACGTTGCTTGAATACGGACATGGATATGGGTAAATATACGAACATGATTAGGATACGGATACCATTTTCCTGTGTCCGTTGTCGACCTCCTGCAACTCAACATGTTTTTTTCGAAATGAAAATATGTTGTATTAAGAGATTATTTTATTATTTAATTTAATTTGAGAACATACGGAGTATGTAACTTTCTGCGAAATCTGTGACTTTTTTCAAGCTTACCCATTAATTGAATTATCAAAATTGCTATTCTTTTCCACGAGGAAGAGCTCTCTTGTAAGATCTGATAGTTGTATGCTGTTAATGTCGGCAGATGTTACCTGTCATGCATCGTCTTTGATTTTTGTTTTAGTATGGCAGTTGTTCTTTTACCTATTCAGGCCTTCAATTTTTGTTTCCATTTTCTAATATGTTTCTACTTCTTTGAACTCCTAGAAAAAGATGACATTATTCTTTTGTTGACCTACCGCATTTAGGCTTTCTTTGGATCGGTGGAAAGTGAGAGGAAAGAAAAATGAAAGGGTTTCATGTAGAAAATGAAATTGATTGGATCATGTTTGATTTTCCTTTCTTTTCCTTCACTTTGTTAGCAACCAAACAAGTAGGGATTTCCCCACTTAACTTTATAGAATGTCATGTTGGTCTTTTAAACGTGTTCCTTTCATTGTTACTTTTGGAATCATTTTAAGGTTATGCAATGGGTTCTATATCTGCATGGCTTCTATGATCCATTCCAAGAGAGATGCAGAATTGCTTTCCCTTGTTTGATTTATGCCGCAAAGTGAATTAGGAGAAGAAGTTAACTAGAAGATTCATTTGAATAATACAATGGAAGTGAAAGCGAGGGATGAATTTAGATCTCGTTCTTCCTCATTTTACCTTTTTCTCCCCCTCAGTGTCATAACACGGTAACACCTTTATATGTATAGTTGAAGAGCTTTACTTTTGATAATTCACCATTTAAATTAACACATTGTGAAAGGGGTTGTGTCATTGTGATCTCCTGATGATAGCATTGACCGAGGATTTGATGACAACCGCAGGGGTCGTTGCTGGAGTAGTGCCAACCTAAGCTGGCGAATTTAGGCAGCCATCATAAATGTGTAGTTCATAATACTAAATTTGCCCATTGAAAGGTTCGTTAGAATCCTCATTGTCTGCTAATACCATTGCAATTAGGATGGTGTGCTGGTCTTTGTTATATAGTGAATTTTACTTTTTTCCTCGCACACCTTAAACATTCAGTATTAGATTGGCGTGAAAATAAATGGAAATAACTGCAGATTGTGGTTCATCATTACTTAAGGCCAGGATTGCATTGAAGAATGTTTCATGGTGGAAGTACCTATGAACCTTCATGCTTAGGCAACAGGTATGTGATTTGAGTTTGTGTAGTAGATGTTTACGAAAAGGCTAATTTGCAATTAATACCCTGAATTCCTCCCAGTTTGCAAGTTACTATCTAAATTTTGTATAACTTACAACTATATATCCTGAATTCCCTCCATTTGCAAGTTACTATCCTAATCTATAACTAAATACCCTGAACTTTTCCCATTTTGCAACTTGCTATTATCATCCGCAATGGTAGGGTATCATTGTTAACCGCAAGTTGCAAAAATGAGAAAGTTCAGGATAGAGTTGTTAATTATAATATCATAGGGTAGCAACTTGTTAATTATAATAGTTTAGTGCAGCAACTTGCAAATTGGGGCAATCCATGATATTTAGTTGCAAATTAACCTTGTGAAATCGAGTCTAGTTTTAACTATATATTTTTGCATTTGTTTCATAAATAATAGTATTGTGGCGTCTCATAGTTAGAATCTATATTGTTGGGGGCTTGTTTATGTTGACGTATTGATTGTTCTTTTCAAAGTTACCTCTGAAAAAAGAAAGATAATCGTATGTACTAGACTAATATTACCTGTATATCTACAGGTAACAGACATTAGAAGGTGTATAACACCTTGCCAGAATTCATCAATTCAGCACTAATTATTCTTGAAAAGAGTTAACAGTTTGTAGAAATAGTTAAAATTAATTTATATTGAATTTCGGACTGTGCTTGACTGGAATAGGTTTGATGTCAGAAATAGAAAACCATGAGTCTAATTTAAGCTAAAATGCTTAGGTTTGAAGTATCCTGATATGTACACACATCCTAATGCAGCCTTGTCTGATGTTGTTTCAGGCATTCTCAAATAGCTAGCTATTGATCTGCATGGATGAGGCAACAATGAGGTACGGGAATGTTGGATCTTCAGAAGTAAGTCGTAAATGTAAACAATTGGTTTTAAGTTAGCAGAATAGACCAATTAGAACCAGTTATGGAAGAGCCTAATCCATGTGCCTTTTATATGGGTATTCCCACCAGCACATTTATCAATACACATTTTAAGTGAAAGGTGCATTGGTAAATGTGCTGGTGGAAGTACACATGTAAATTACGTATTTATAAATGTATTAACATGTGCCCATAGGGCACATGTTAACAAAACCCTTCTTTATAAGCTACTTTGGTGTTCAATTTATTCTTCTTACCACTAGTATTTTGTATTGATTTGACCTCTTAGAGAACATGGTTTACAGTGTTGGTGTCAGACTCTTCTTAATTGACATTTTCATGGCGGTTTCAGTGGTTTTGAACGGTTAGTTTCGGCGGTTATGGCCAATGCCGTGAACTATGTTAGAGAAAGATGACATCCACATTGGTGACTTACTGATACATTTAGTAATTTTTCACATTCAAGTGTATGCTCTCTCACTTCGTGAAATCCATTAGTCACATCACCATGCTGACTTATTGATACATTATATGTAAGGACATTCTAACTCAGCCTAATCTATGTTCCCTGGTGTCCCGTTTAGCACATGGAGAATATTTCCAGCCAATATCTGCTACTGAATGTTTATGCAGTGAAATTATTTTTAGAAGAAAAATTTAGAAGTTATGATCAATTTAAAAATTTAGCACATAAATCTCTCTCTCTCTCTCTCACAATGGGGCATCGTAATGACGATGATCGACTTCTTTCTCTACCTCTACTTTCTAGAGTTGGCGAGGCAGATACCTGCTTCCATTGGTTGGTCATCATGATAGATCAATAACCAACTCTGAGCCTCTCTCTCTTCCCCCCAATTTTTTTTTCACTGTTGAAGCAGATAGCAGGGCAGTTTTAGCCAGTAATATTCATTTTATATCTACTCCTGTTTACTTTAGCCCATTCAAATGATTTCCACCCAGTATGATTCTCTCAAAGAAGTGTTTTTACAAGGAAAAAAATTGGAGCTGGCTAATTTATCATGGTCTCATTTCTAGGAATACATAATGCAGTGTTATTATTGGCACTATATGTAAATTTGCTAAAGATTGTGTACCGACTGACACGCTATATCTTCTGATATATGCTGATATTTATATTTTTTTTCAAGCTGTATACTTGAAAGTACCGGTTTAACTGATTGAACACTTTGATCTTATTTTTAGGTGCATGTTATTCTTCTACTTGAGAAATGATGTGGCATATGAAGTGTCTGTTGCGACTGGACATATACTGTTAACATTATCAGGTGTTACATGTTATGCTGCATTATAAATATAATTTATTTAGCAAATTCTCGTTGTTAACTGCTTGGAGCTTCATTGTTTCTTCTGTTGATTTTAATATTTTGTATTTTGATTTGACCTCTTAGAGAAAGATGACATCAACTTTGCTGACTAACAATACATTTAGTTCTCGCACAACCTCCATCAAGAATGACATTTTTAGCTTTGAACTAGTATATGCTCACTTAATTTAATCATTGAAAATTTGAAATCTTCTTGCAGAAAACTTTATCATTTTAAAAGTATGTATCTGATGTCAACTCATATTAGATTTCCGTATTCATGTGAGATGCGTTGTTTTTTCATTTTATTCGTATTTATTCACTGTTGAAGTAGATAGCAGAGCAGTTTTAGCCGGTAATATTCATTTTATATCTACTCCTGTTTACTTTAGCCCATTCAAATTTTTTCCACCCAGTATGATTCTCTCAAAGAAGTGTTTTACAAGGCAAAATTTGGAACTGATTAATTTATCATGGTCTCATTTCTAGGAATACATAATACAGTGTTGTTATTGGCACTATATGTAAATTTGCTAAAGATTGTGTACCGGCTGACACGCTATATCTTCTGATATATGCTGATATTTTTATTTTTTCAAGCTGTATACTTGAAAGTACCGTTTTAACTGATTGAACACTTTCATCTTGTTTTTAGGTGCATGTTATTCTTCTACTTGGCAATTGATGTGGATGTGGCATATAAAGTGTCTGTTGCGACTGGACATATACTGTTAACATTATCGGGTGTTACTTGTTATGCTACATTATAAATATCTTTTATTTTTAGCAAATTCTCGTTGTTAACTGCTTGGAGCTTCATTGTTTCTTTTGTTGATTTAATATTTTGTATTTTGATTTGTCCTCTTAGAGAAAGATGACATCAACTTTGCTGACTAACAATACATTTATTTCTCGCACAACCTCCATTAAGAGACATTTTTAGCTTTGAACTAGTATATGCTCACTTCATTTAATCATTGAAAATTTGAAATCTTCTTGCAGAAAAAATATCATTTAAAAATATGTATCTGATGTCAACTCATATTAGTTTTCCATATTCATGTGCGATGCATTGTTTTTTCATTTTATTCGTATTTATTCATTGTTGAGGCAGATAGCAGGGCAGTTTTAGCCAGTAATATTCATTTTATATCTACTCCTGTTTACTTTAGCCCATTCAAATGATTTCCACCCTGTATGATCCTCTCAAAGAAGTGTTTTTACAAGGCAAAATTTGGAACTGACTAATTTATCATGGTCTCATTTCTAGGAATACATATGCAGTGTTATTATTGGCACTATATGTAAATTTGCTAAAGATTGTGTACCGGCTGACATGCTATATCTTCTGATATATGCTGATTTTTATTATTATTTTCTAGCTGTATACTTGAAAGTACCGGTTTAACTGATTGAACACTTTGATCATGTTTTTAGGTGCATGTTATTCTTCTACTTGACAAATGATGTGGCATATGAAGTGTCTGTTGCGACTGGACATATACTGTTAACATTATCGGTGTTACATGTTATGCTACATTATAAATATCTTTTATTTAGCAAATTCTCGTTGTTAACTGCTTGGAGCTTCATTGTTTCTTCTGTTGATTTAATATTTTGTATTTTGATTTGTCCTCTTAGAGAAAGATGACATCAACTTTGCTGACTAACAATACATTTATTTCTCGCACAACCTCCATCAAGAATGACATTTTTAGCTTTGAACTAGTATACGCTCACTTCATTTAATCATTGAAAATTTGAAATCTTCTTGCAGAAAAATGTATCATTTTAATAATATGTATCTGATGTCAACTCGTATTAGATTTCCATATTCATGTGAGATGCGTTGTTTTTATTTTATTTTATTCATATTTATTCACTGTTGAAGCAGATAGCAGAGCAGTTTTTGCCAGTACTATTCATTTTATATCTACTCCTGTTTACTTTAGCCCATTCAAATGATTTCCGCCCAGTATGATTCTGTCAAAGAAGTGTTTTTACAAGGAAAAATTTAGTGCTGACTAATTTATCATGGTCTTATTTCTAGGAATAAGTCTTATTTCTAGGAATACATAATGCAGTGTTATTATTGGCACTATATGTAAATTTACTAAATATTGTGTACCGGCTGACACGCTATACCTTCTGATATATGCTGATATTTTGATTTTTTTCAAGCTGTATACTTGAAAGTACCGGTTTAACTGATTGAACACTTTGGTCTTGTTTTTAGGTGCATGTTATTCTTCTACTTGACAAATGATGTGGCATATGAAGTGTCTGTTGCAACTGGACGTATACTGTTAACATTATTGGGTGTTACATGTTATGCTACATTATAAATCTTTTATTTAGCAAATTCTCGTTGTTAACTGCTTGGAGCTTCGTTGTTTCTTCTGTTGATTGAATATTTTGTATTTTGATTTGACCTCTTAGAAAAAGATGACATCAACTTTGCTGACTAACGATACATTTATTTCTCGCACAATTTTTTGCTTTGAACTAGTATATGCTCACTTCATTTAATCATTGAAATCTTCTTGCAGAAAATATTATCATTATAAAAATATGTATCTGATGTCAACTCATATTAGATTTCCATATTCATGTGAGATGCGTTGAAGATCTTCTCTCGATCTATATATACCAACTTTTGCAGTTTCTGATCCTGTGATTAATGATTTGCAGTTGCTGAAAGGTTGAACTTAATTTAGTACATAATTTTTATGTAAGTTTCTCTAGAAGTAATATATCTTAGAATGTTATGTTTCTCAAAGGGAATATTTTTTTGAGTTAATATTAGTGATGTTGATTATTATTACCATAAATCGGTTGACTCCATCCATTACTCTATATACATAGAAAGCCTTTAGCGGAGCCATAAATTGGTTTCCAGGTCTTGCTTATATCCTATATGTTTCTGTCATTGGAGAGGGTGAGAACCTATGGAAGTTTTGGTGCTTCCACATTTACTTATCTTCGTCTTCTTCCTATCTCCTTTTATTTCTAAAAGCCTTGATGATAATAATCCCAAATATATACCTACAGTTATAATGGATAACCTAAAACTAACACTTGTACTCTTCTCTATAGGGCTGATTGATGAAATCAAATCCAGCTTTTATCGATCCTGAGTCAACTTGAGCTTGCAGCTGCTTTGTTCATTTGCACTTCTCTATTCTCTTCCCTCTTCCAATGGGGATCAGTTCCACATTGGGATGTAAAAGGCTGGCTGTTTGCGTATGGGCTTAAAGGGGTAATTTGTTGCGTATATGGATGGCCACACTGTTGGCTACAGGAAACCTAGGATCCTTTCTATCTTGATCATGGTGCAAATCTCTATTGCTAGCGATGGCGAGGCAGGTTCGTTGCAGCCATCCGCAGATCATTATTTCTTTTTTGAGATAAAGGCTGGGATCACAAACCTAGGATCCTTTCTTTCTTGATCATGGTGCAAATCTCTATTTCTAGCGATGGCGAGGCAGGTTCGTTGCAGCCATCCGCTGATCATTATTTCTTTTTTGAGATAAAGGCTGGGATCAAGGAGATCCCAGCCAACTTTCATTCATAGTATAAATTCTGCAGTACAACATTTGTTGAACACTATCATTATCATCCAAGTCTTTTTCCATCAAAATTTGGTCAAATATAGAGCATGGAAAGATCCACAAAAGAGGTAGGCTGTTCAGAAAAGAGAGTTGGTTAGGTTGCAAGCTGGGCGCCCAAACTACAGGGTGGTTTCCTGTAATTTAACGAACAATAATAAGAAATTCTTAGGCCTTGTTTGATTCGTGGAAAAGAAAGAAAAGGAAATCAATTCTTTGCTCTTTCCTTTGGGAAATTACAATTCCCATCAATTTTCATTTCCCCCTTTATTTTCCTCTCTTGGGAATCAATTTTCTTTCCTGTTCATTTCCTTTGGCATCCAAACAGAGAAAAGGAATGACTTTCCTTTTCCAAGGCCGTGATTCCGCGAACAAGATCCAAATTCCTAAAAGAGGCGATGATGATGATCAAGTAAGAAACCCTAAACATAGGCTTATGGTTTTGCCGCCTTCTTCTCTTTGTCCTCTTCTTCTGATGGTGTGGTGGCTCCGCTGTAGCCATTTTGGTAGGAGAGGCCACAAAGAGCACAGAAATGGCAGGGTGGATGAGGGGGAAAATTTTTATGGCTATCTGCAACTTTTAGAAATTACAATCTTGATGACGGATGATCGTAACTCACCTCGTCAATCATCATGATTGATCAATGATCTGGTCTGAGCCTCTCTCTTCTTCTTCTCAGCAGAACAGCCACAAATGGCTAGTTTCTCTCTCTCTCTCTCTCTCTCCCCATAAAATAGGCAACGATGAGGATGATCCCTATTGGAATGACAGAAGAACTCTAAGAAATTAGGGATAGGGTTCTCGCTCAAAGCTCGGTTCTTCTGCACCATTGTTAAATATACTCTTATTTTTTACAAAGTCCCCCAGATCTAGTTATACTATAGCTTGAATCTCTACATCTAGCAATGGCGAGGCAAAGCCACTGCAGCCATTCGTCAATCCTCGTGATTGTTTAAATTTTTTTTCAAATCTGAGCCCCTCTCTCTCTGTTTTGTTTTCCCTCAAATGCCATGTTATATCATACATAAGCTTTAAAAGAATACCATTTATCAGTGGTTACCGATTAGCAGGGAACATTAATGAGGACATAATTACAAAAATTCTTTCTTTATGGGAGCATATCTGATGTCCTCAAAATGGGTGTCCCAATTTTGTCCCCTTTTCTATGCATGCAACACATATTTTTATTTATTTAAAGAACTAAATAATTATGGATACAAAAAGGTGCATGCATATAAGAGGGGCAAGAATTGGGACACCCTTTTTGGAGACAACAGATCAATTCTCTTTCTTTATTAGCTATGTGGATCATCAATTTTAGTATTTTGTATTGATATGACCTCTTAGATATCATGGTAAGCAGTATCGACAGCGGAGCCTCTTAATTGGCCGCTTGATATTTTGGGTTGGTTTGACCTCTTGGACAAAGAGACACTAACGTACTTCTACATTTATTACATTCCTCTATAGTCTAATATAGGGTAAATTAATAAATCTTAACCTACCCTAGGTTTATGTTTTGAAACTATGGCCTGGATATTTGAAAACATGGAGCATTTAGAAGTATTTAAGATTTAGTTGTTATTGTCAATGTTCCCAATAATATTGTCAATTTTCTTTTTCTTCAATATATTGACTAAAGAGACATTTTATTCTTTTTTATGGCTTTCAGTTTCTTAATACTGCTTGTATTCTGTTAACAGTAGCATTTAGCAGTGACACATGTCATACTATATTATGCATTTTGTTATTTAGTATATTTCTTTATTAGCTACTTGGAGCTTCAGTTTTTTGTTCATCAGTTGAATATTTTGTATTTATTTGACTTGTTAGAGAAAGATAACCAAGGTTTTCGATACTGGATACCTGTTCCATTCTGGTTGGAGGATCCCCATATTGGAAACCGGATACCGGATAATATACCAAACATATGGGAGATATGATCCAATGGCAATATAGGATTGAGCAACTAAAAAGTCAGTAGTCAATTGTTTTAAAAGAGGAGAAGAGAGAAGATAAGGGCCGACTTGCAGTAGAGGAAAGTTCTGTTTTCAATATCATTTATCCTCTGTTGGGATTCGAGCCCAGGTCTCCATGGCTACAACTTGGAATTCTAACCACTAAACTACAATAACTTTTCTGTATGGATTCATTTCGTAGAAATCCGATAAATGTTTTACGCTGAGCGTCGGCTACTTAACGCAACCCACCTCCTTTATCCCGGGTTTGTACCAACAATGAAATATAGAACATTAAGTACGACGCAAGCGGAGTTTAAAATGGTGATGTGGTGTATCGATCTCCATACCTCGCATGCTAAGCAGCGCTCTACCATCAGAGCTACTTCGCCTTTGACATCATTTCAAAAATATATATATTATGCTTATATTCCATATTCATATGATGTATTCTTTGGGACTGCATTTGAGTCATGGCTCTTTGGGTTGTAGTACTGTCCACTTCCATCTAGAGCTGTCAAGCGGGCCGGCCCGGCCCGGTACGAAATTTGAGTGGGCCGGGCCGCACTCGGGCCGGGCCTCTTGAGCCCATTAACTGTAGCGGTCCGGGCCGGGCCGGGCTATGGATGAAAATTTTAAGCCCAGTCCGGCACATGACCCACGGCACAGTGGGCTTCGGGTCGGGCCAGGCCGGGCCGGACATGACCCAATATAAGGGACTCGGCCGGGTCGCACTGGAGGCCATCATTTTAATTCAATTCAGTTCAATATATACATATATCATTCATGGGTTTTTATTTCATTGATCAATCAATAGTTTTTGTATAAATGGCTCTACATGGTTGGCCATATATATGTGACCAAGTGAAGTGAGACAAGCAAGGTGAAGCTTATAGCTGATGGCAGCCAACTACAACTTTGACTAAGCTGATGTATGGTTGCATGCATGTATGTTGTTGTTGCAGCAACTTGCAACTAATATACATTGAAGTGAATTGAATTGAATTTCAATTCAATTCAATTCAGTTCAAACATTCATTTCATTCAATTCAATTCACTACTACACTATATAATCATAATAATAACAGAGGCCACCACCATTTGCACTTGTTGCTTTAGGCAGTGGTACAAGTCATATTTGGAGGGCAGAGTGTTTGTTGTGTACTTATTTTTCTTTTCTTTTCCTTGTGAAAGTGACAACACTGCTGTTAGCTGGTAGGATTTGGGACAAATCAAAGAGATTGTGCAGGGGATGTTGCAACCGGGTCGAGCTTCGGGCCGGGCCGGGTCGGGCTTGGACTTCGGGCCGGACCGGGCTTATATTATGGGCCAATATACGTGGCCCGACACGACCCAATATACGGGGCCGGCCCGGCCCGGGTCCACGATTAATCGGGCCGGGCCGACACATGGGCGAATTTTTCAGGCCGGGCTCGTGCCGAATTGGGCCGGCCCGGCCCAATTGGCAGGTCTACTTCCATCATCAGACAAGACACATAACTGATTTTTTTTTATCGATAGATAAGACCAGTCATTAATGGCCGTTCCTGTTCTGGACTTCTGTCCCCTCATTCCCTCCTTCACCAGTGGACGACCCCTTCGGTGGTGACTACCCAAACTATTTGAACAGTGTGGACTGAAAGATGTGTTTTTTATTGCTATTGTATTATTCATTTTTTTGGCTACCTTCAGACTTGAAGAAAATAATGATAAATAAGTGGCGTCATCTCATAAAAACAACAAATAAGTAGCCAAGGCACTAAAGAGCACGAATCGGCGGCCATTGATTCAATAGATAGAGGGACCATTTGACTACTGACTGCATGAATGGATGAATCCCTCCGGTCGACTTGCTTTTTACTGTGAAGAAGATAATTTGTCGAAAAGATTGGTTTGTCCTGTTTTCCTTGATAGTCTGAACTCTGAAGTGTACAAAAATTGGAAGGTTCCACTGTAGTAACATACTTGGTACTCTTTTACTGCTCTCCTCTGTTGTTTGTGCTCCATTCTTTCTTTTCCTCATTTTTTTTGGACATGATATTTTATACATTTAGGCATAATTTAAGTAGTTTTTATGTCGTCTCTTAGTAGTTTTGGAATTGAATGAAATAATGCTACACTTGTTGATTGGTTTACCTACGATAATTTTTTTTTCATTTATATGCTTTTACAATCTTACTATGCTTTTACATCCTTATTGATTGGTCTTTTTAGTTCAATTTTTCTACCGAATTGATTGGGAAAGATATCCCAACGTTGGTATCAGTCAGGATCGGTAGCAGTCGGTATCGGATAGGACATGCCAAACCGTATCGGTATCGGCCGTATCGTACTGATATAAGCTGATAGTACAAACTATGGTAATTAGGTGAGCCTAGGTACACATCTAGATGTGTTGGATATTTTATGCGGTTTTTTGGTTTTTGTTTTGATTTTTTTTAATAAGTTTTATGGGCTTGTTTGGTTTTATTGGTTCTAAAAGTTGATGTCTTAAGCTTTAAAGGTCGAAATAAAATCATTTTTAAGTTTTAAGAGTATAACTTACTAACTAAAAATCTATCAATCAATAGGGACGGCGATTTCATTTTTAGTGATGATATTGATGATAATGTTTAGGATGGTATGTCTGGCTTAGATAATGAAGATGAATGATGGATGATTGAGTAGGAAGAAGAATGACTCATTAAGTCATTTAGGAATGTGGAACAATGACTCGTTGATTATGTTATGTTTGCTATTTTACATTTGAACAATTTGTCTTTTTTCATAATGACTTGTGTGTGATGTTATTGTTTTTAAACTTAATGTTGTGTTACATAGACTATTTTGTGATCTTGTTAAGTTATTTTGTTGTTTCTAGTGATAATTTGGTATTGTTTTTACTATATTTTATATTTTGTTGTCTAGAAACCCAAGTTGGATAAGTTTTTAGGAATGTAAGACATTTGGATAACCTAACATGAGCTACAAAAGTGACAAAATGTGTTATGGAAACGGAATTTGAGAAGCTGTCCAGGTGACGCTTTTCTTCTTCGGTTGAGGCTAGACACTCCCAGGTACTCGCAGGTGATGACGCGAGGCCGCTCGCCTAGGAGCGCCTAAAGTTTTTTAAACATTGGGTGCCATTATATATTATACAATTTGTTATATTATCAATTTTCTATCCATAAATAGGATTGTAGCAACTCGGAACTCGCGATTGTGTGAATCTCTACCTCTACGATGGCGAGGCAGATCCCTACAACCATTAGTCGATCATCATGATAGATCAAAAACCCAACCTGCCCCTCTCTCTGTCTTATTCCATTTGTGGTCGTTGAATTTTTTCCCATTTGTTAAAATTTCCACTACTAAGGCATACAGTTGAGAGATTCGAGCTGGTGAGAACTATTATATGTCCGTTGCTATTTACTTTAGCCCAATCAAACTTTTTCCACCCGCTATCTGTTATTCTTTGTGTCTATGGTCATAAAGTATTTTTACTAGAAATTTTGAACTGGTTACTAATTTATCATTGCCTCATTTCTAGGAACATAATTTGTATGCAGTGATTTTAGTTGCATGATATGTGATTTTGCAAATGATGGTGTACGCCCGACAATTTCTGCCGGTATTACCGGACAATACCGGTTTAGTTGGGTGATCAGTTAGATGTGCTTGATTTTCTATTGATAAAAACTTCATCTTGTGACCGGCAAATGGTCACATATTGGGACTTGTATATTAACTTAGAGGCAATTATTTTCTTCTTCTCTATTAGCAGGTGTCATATGCCATGCTATATTATACATTTTGTTACTTTAGCAAATTTCCTTTCTAACTACAGGCAGATTCAATTTTTGTTTCCATCAATTTGACATTTTTTATTCTTCTATATATGGGGTAAAGGAATCCTATCCTTCCCGAGGTTCATGATTTGTAAGTATGGTCTTTAAAAAAAAAAGATGGGAGCATTTAGAAGTATGGAAGATGGAGTAGTTATTGTCAATGTTCCCAAAATATGCTGGTTAGAGAAAAGTTACCTCTTTGGCTCTTTCTCTCTCTCTCTTCTCTGTTTGTAAAAGAGGTAGTGATGATGATCCATACTAGTATCATAGATAAACCGTAAAAGTCAGGTAAGTTCTCTTCTTCTCTGCACTCTCTACCTCAAATTTTGGCGGTCGGCTATTTGAATCCTGTTTTTTTTTTTTCCATTCAACTCTTTAAGGACCATATCTGCTGTAATGTTGGCAAAAACCATATCTGTATCAAATAGTAATCCTTTACTCTATTAGATACCTGGGATGTCAATTTCACCCTATTTTTATGTAAGTACCCCAAATCTTGTTGTTTGCTATTATGTGAATCTCCACATTTAGCATGCCGAGGCATATCACCTGCAGCCAATCGTCGATCATCATGATAGACCGAAAACTGATCTGAGACTCTCTCTCTCTCTCCCTCCTCTTTCTTTGTTTTCCCTCATACTTATCCACTACTATCTTGATTTATTACTGCTTATTTGTGATTCTTCTGCTTTTATTTTTATTTTTGAAAAGCACAAAACTGTTTGGTAACGACTGCCTATGCTTTATCGTTGTTCATATCTGGGGCAGTTTATGCAAGCCGCTGCTTTCATAAGCTGCTTATAGCTGAAAGGCAGAAGAGGTACCAAACCAAGCATATTGCAGGGTGATTTAGGCAGGTAAGATCCATTCTAATTCCCTGCTGTTTACTTTAGCCCCGTCAAATTATTTCCACCCGATATTCTTACCCTTTGTTTCTATGGTAGTAGAGTGTATTTAGAAGGAATTTTTTTTTAAAATGGTGACTAATTTATTATCGTCTCAATGCAGATTTGTTAGTGGCACGGCATTTAAATTTTCTAGATTTTTATTACTGGCCCACATGACCCGATATTTTATGATATATGCTAATATTTTGTAATTTCATTATACAGAAATACTTAATTGGCTGAACAATTTGATCTTGTGTTAGTTGCTTGTTATTCTTCTACTTTATATCTTCTACGATTGGTGAAAACTTCGATGTTGTGACCCATCAAATGAAGTGCAGTATTACGAATGTATATCATTAATCAATAGGCAAAGTTATTATTCATTTCTATGGCGATCAACCTGTTATTATTGCATATATGCTGTTGGCATTAGCGACTTTCACATGCTATATCATATTATAAAATCTGTCATATTAGCTATTTTCCTTATTGATTTGATCTATTAGAGAAAGATGAAGCCATGGGTCAGTCTGAAGCACGGACGGGCTGGTCTGGGCTTTAGATTTTGTAAGACGAGGCCGGGCCATTGTTTTTGTCTCGAAATATTGTTGGGCAGGTTATAGACCTTGCCCAGTCTGACTCGATCTGACCTATTATCATCCCTATCTGTAGGGCTCATTTTCATGTTCAAGTTTGGCTAGTTACAAAAGCTGTGCTAGCTTTTATGGTGCTGAGTTGTGCTCGCGTGTTGCTTTGTTCTCAAATGGTGCCCATTTTCATGTTCATTTGCAATATTCTATATTCTCTTCCTTCTTCCAATGGCGAGGTGCCTGTGCTGCAGCAATTTGACAACAGGGAGAGCGTAGAATGTGGATTATTTCCACATTGCAATGGAAAGGTTTGTTGTTTTGTTATGAACTTCAAGTGGAAATATGGTGTGTATATTGAAGGCCACACTGTTGGCCACAAGATTTTCCTTGTTTTGGAACCGGAAAAGAGAATCTCCAGTTTACAAAATCAAATCCCAAATGCCAAAATTTTGTTTTATCTCTGTTTTGTTTATCAAAACATTTTCTAAACTCGGGTTTCAAATCAGCCTCCTGCTTTTGCTGTCTGAAATGAGTGTTTGTGGTTTGTTGATTTGTCAATCTTCTCCTTCCCGTTCTCTTCTTATCATCTCACTTTTTTATTTCTATCGATAAAGGAGGCAATGATGATGATCTCTAATGTATCCCTTTCGGTATAACAGATTTACCCTTTTCTGTTCTTCTAGTGGCGAGGTGGCACTGTTGCAGCCATTTTGGTAGCAGAGGAGAGTATAAATGAGGCCAACTCTTATTATTATGATGATGATGATGATGATGGGAACTCACTATAGTGTGTATCTCTACGTCTGCTGTAGCTATTTATTTCTCATGATTATTCAAACAGTGAATCTGAGCCTCTTGTTATCTTTCGTTTCCTTTTTTTTGCTTTGTTTCCCCGGAATCTTTTTCGCCTTTCCTTTTTTGTTTTTTCTCTGATATGAATCCCTTAAATCATCTAGGTGATTCGAGTCCCGGAGACAGTGAATGGTTCATGGAGCAGTGCAACAAATCTTCCGATGCCAATTCCGCTTGTTTTGGAGTTTTGGTTCTTCTTTTTGAGTATGTAGTATGAAATTATTTATGTGTTTCTTTTGGCTTCTTTTTACACAATTAGCAGATTTATCATGTGTTATGTTTCAGATGGATATAATGAATTGGCTTTATTTTACTCTATTAATGAGGAAGCTCCTTCCTGATATTATGGAAATAAAGCAATCCATGTCTTACGGAAACTATTCTGTGATCTTCTCATCTAAGAACAAGATGATAGATGTATACTTTACTACTCGAGTAACAAGGAGGCTCGATCCTGATATTATGGAAATAAATTAATCCGTCTTACAAAAACTATTGTGTGCTGCAGCCATTTGGCAAAAGGGGAGAGCATAGAGTGGGGATCATTTCCACACTGCAATGTATAAGGATGTGTGTTCGCATTTGAGCTTAAAATAGTAACATGGTGTGTGCATGGTCAGCCACATTGTCGGCCACAGGAAACCTCTTTCTTTTCTCTTTCCTGTCTATACAAGTATCTATCTAGGAATGAGATCATGTTGACCATGGATCAAATCTCTACTGTTAGCGATGGCGAGGCAGATTTCTTGCAGCCATTTGTTGATTGTCATCATTATCATCACAACTCTCTTTCATCAGAATTTGGTCGGGTATGGAGCATGGGAAAGCTCCACAATTAAAATAGGTGGTTCAAAAAAATAGAGCTGATTAGGTTGTGCGCTGATAGCACGTATGTCCAGTCGGAATTTGGTGCCATTCATGTGATACATTGAAATTTAAGTTCTAGTTTGTTTTTTTTGGTTCTCTAAAGTAAGTTCTAGTTTGTTTTTTTGGTTCTCTGAAATAAGTTCTAGTTTGTCTTTCGTTGTTTGCTGTTCTTCTCCTTTTCACAGGCTCTTCTTTATCATCTCTCACTTTTTTTGCTCTATGTATAAAGGAGGCAATGATGATGATCTCTTCAGTATAATGGATAGACCCTTTTCTGTTCTTCTCTACCTTCTATTCCATCTTTCAGCGGCAAGGTGGCACTGCTGCAGCCACTTTGGTAGCAGGGGAGAGTATGATGAGGGCTGACTCCACATTGTAATTGCTCAAGTCTTATCCGGTTTTCGGTTTTGGGCCGAAATCGAGTAAGGAATTTTAATATTTTCAAAACAGAAACCGAACCAAACCGATATTTTTTTCAAACCGAACCAAGGCCCCGGCCCCCGTTTGGTATACTGTAATGTAATCGTAATCGCAATGTAATCAAATGGAAACAAATCTTATTTGGTTCAGTTATCGGTCCAAAACTGAATAATGCTCACCCCTAGATCAAAGTGGATCTCATCTTTTCTTATTACTACTCCTGCTGTCCATTCATTCATTCACTCACTCACTCACTCATCAATAAATTGGATCATGATGATAAAGTTCAGAAAGAAATCACTATAGCGGGAATCTCAACTTCAAGCTTTGGCGAGGCTATTTACTGTAGCTTTGTTTCCCATGATTATTGAAAAAGTGAATCTGAGCCTCTTCTCTTTCCTTTTCCTATTTTTGTTGTTCTTTTGTTTTCTCCCAATCTATATTGCCTTTCTTCTTCGTTTTGTCATTTTACTTTTCCCAAATTTATATTTGCCTTCTGTTCATCTTTATTTACTACTAAAGCACATTACGGCTATGTTCAATGGTGTGTAGTTTTTGAACGTATAAATTGTTCCACCGAACATCTGGTATTCATTTTTTTATACGGTGGTAAAATGGTTTTAGAAGGAAACACTTTTATTTTCTCCAGTTTATCCATATTTCCAGATTTATCTCGTCCTTGTATTTTTAACTCTCCTGTAGCATGTTCGTGATTCCTTAGCAAATTGCTAGCTGATTTGAAGTGGTATGTCTTACACTTTTATTTATTACCCTTTTATCTCGTCCTTGTATTTGTTAACTCTCATGTAGCATGTTCGTGATTCCTTAGCACCTTGCTGGTTGATTTGAACTGGTAACCGATTTATAATCTAATTTATTGCATTGAGATTGTTTCTAGTCAATCTGGTCCACTTTGTTTTTATGGTGGTAACTTGTTTGGAGAAATGCCGAGGGAAATATTTAGAGTTGGTAGCTATTATATTCTAGAATTGGTAAGTATGCCATTTCATTTCCGTGAACACTGATGATTTAATGTGTTTATTTCTACTTTATTTTTCTGCCGAATTTAATATTGTCTGTTGAACACTTTGATCTTGTGAAAGAAAAATTAGTATAGGTGTTATCGTCATAAAATTTTGGCAAAATAGTTAAGTCTTCAAAAATTTGAACCATGTATCTATTGTATAGAAAGCAAAGTCTTAAACCATATGAGCTTTTAACTTTCTAATGTTAACTTTAGATTCCTAGTATATTCTATGTTTTTACATTGCCATTTAGGGGCCCCTTTGGCTAAAGCTTCTAGATCTGCCCCTGCCCCTGCCCCTGTTACCATGAGTTATACTTTATTAAGAATGTGCATAATTTTACACATTAGAGAATCTTAACGTGCAGCATTACTTACAGGCAAACAAACACTCCTAAGACCTAAGAATAAATATCTGGTGGGCATCTTCAGGATCTTTTTAAAGTATATAGACAGCGTTAATGAAATCATAGCAAACTCTCTTAGGACCTACTTAATCTGAAAATTTTCTGGTGCGAGCATCTGATGATCTTTTCTCTGTATATAGACAAGATTAAGGAAATCCAAGTGTCCGTATCTTGGTAGCACCGATACTTGAATTTTGGTGTTGTGTCTTTGTCGCATTCTGTCGGACACGTATTGGACATGGCGGACTCCAAAATACACCGGGACTCACCAAGATATATAATGCGTTAATGAAATCAGAGGGTGTAGATCTAGGAAGCATAATCACTCCAATATTGGTGATATTTTCTTGCTGCATCATGTCGGACACTTGGACATGATACAAACATCCTAAATCTCTGTTCGTGATATGGTTATACCGGCAGGTATACTATTTTCGAAGGGGGACCGGTAAGATATGGCTGACAGGTATTGAAAAACGGTCAGGACCCATATAGCCTCCGGACTGAATCGACCGATATATATATCGTCCTTGCTAGTATGGGTTGGATCATTTGGGGTTAAACCCGATTACCCAGAAGACACTGGTACAAAATATATGTTCCGCCATTGTTTCCTGTGACTTGGAATATGTATTTGTGGATAGAGCCTTGGTCTAAATTGCATTAGAGACTAAAGACTGATTCTATTATGTTTTTAATATGCTCAAAATCTGCCACACATGTCATATATGTTGTGATTTGTTGAGACTTGAAGTGATTTTATTGTGAATAGAATAACAACATATATATAGGAGAGGCTAGCCTCCTCTCCTATCATTCTAGCCAATGTGGGACTAAAGCCCAATAACACTATATATATATATCAACAACACTCCCCCTCAAGATGGGCGAAAGATATTCACTAAGCCCATCTTGTCACATCCTCTCATCATGTTGATAGAACTAAGCCCCTTTGTCAGTCCGTCTGCTACCTGATCTTTGGTTGGAACATAGCCCAGCTCTAGTTCTCCTTTATCCAGTTTCTCTTTGATGAAGAATCTGTCAATCTCAATATGTTTGGTCCTGTCATGCTGTACTGGATTGTTGGCAATATTAATAGCTGACTGGTTGTCACACCATAGCTTCATCTTTGCTCCCTGGTCCAGCTTTAGCTCCGTCAGCATATTCTTCAACCACAATAGTTCTGTGACTCCCAAGGCCATCGCTCTATACTCTGCTTCAGCTGTTGATCTGGCCACTACTGACTGCTTCTTACTCCTCCAAGAGACCAAGTTGCCTCCTACAAATATGCAGTATCCCGATGTGGATCTCCTGTCGTCAGCACAGCTAGCCCAGTCAGAATCACAATAGCCCTCAATGCCTACATGATTATTTCTTCTAAAGATCAGTCCCTTCCCGGGGGCTCCCTTCAAGTACCTCAGAATCTGGTACACTGCGTCCATGTGACCCTTCCGGGGGTCATGCATGTAGCGGCTTACTACACTTACCGCAAAGCTGATATCAGGTCGAGTGTGGCTTAAGTAGATTAACTTGCCCACCAATCTCTGATATCTATCCCGGTCAACTGGTTCTCCAGCTTCAGCATCCAGTTTAAACTTCTGGTCTATCGGTGTCGTAGCTGGTTTACATTCCATCATCCCTGTTTCCGTAAGCAGGTCCAGTGCGTACTTCCTTTGAGAAAGAACGATTCCCTCATTATCTCGAGCAATCTCAATCCCAAGGAAGTATCGAAGGGGGCCAAGATCTTTCACCTCGAACTCCTTGCCAAGTTTTACTTTGAGTTGGGCGATCTCCTGCTCATCATTGCCTGTGATAATCATATCATCTACATATACTGCAAGCATGGTGATATGGCCTCCACTCCGTCTGAAGAAGACAGTGTGATCAGCATTGATCTGCTGATATCCCATCCCTATCATTGCTCTCCTGAACCTGTCAAACCATGCCCGAGGAGACTGCTTCAGTCCATAGAGAGACTTCTTCAGTCTGCAGACCTTGCCTTCTGTCTGTTTTGTGCCGAATCCTGGTGGTATCTCCATGTACACCTCCTCTACTAGATCTCCATGAAGAAATGCATTCTTCACATCCAGTTGGTGTAGCTTCCACCCTCCATTGGCTGCCAGGGAGATCAAGGTCCTGACAGTGCTCATCTTCGCCACTGGTGCAAAGGTCTCGTCATAGTCGATGCCGTACGTCTGACTGTATCCTTTTGTCACCAGTCGAGCTTTATAGCGCTCAACCTGTCCATCTGGGTTCTGTTTCACAGTAAAAACCCATTTACATCCAACTGCTCTTTTCCCTTCTGGCAGTCTCACCAGCTCCCAAGTGTGGTTCTTCTCAAGAGCTCCCAACTCCTCGTACATTGCCGCTTTCCACTTTGGATCGTTCTTGGCAACCTGCCAATTGTTAGGTACAGTAATACTATCCAAAGATGCTATAAATGCTCCATGAGAAGAAGATATATGATCATAAGAAATAAACTTAGCAAGATCCCAACCATATCTGTCCGGAGGATTTCCCGCATTGCTGCGAGTAGTCCTTCGTGTAGGTAGTGGTATGGGAGGAACGATATCACCTGAGGAGGGTGGTGGTGTAGATGAGGAGGATGGTGGTGTAGATGAGGAGGATGGTGGTATAGGTGTCTCAGGAGTTGGGACAGGCGCAGGCAAGGGACTTGGCACTGACACTGTAGGTACTGGTCCTGTAGTCTGCTTGTTGTTTCTCCTGTTGTAGGTCAGTAACTCCCCCTGAGCCGTAGGTGTAACACTTCTCGTCTCCTCCCTCTGTTCCGCTTCACCTTCATGTTCCTCCTCAACCGTGTCTCTATGCCAAACTTCTAAATCGGTTACCACCAGGTTCTCCAAGTTCTCTATCTCCCCCTCTCGCCTTATACTTGTAGTATGAGGCGTGTTATACGAAGTTCCATCCTGGCGGTAATATGGCTCATGCTCCCGGAAGTGGACGTCCATACTAACAAATTTCTTCTTCTCTACTGGACTCCAGCATACATACCCCTTCTGAGTTGCTGAGTAGCCCACGAAGATGCACTTGACTGCTCTAGGGTCAAGTTTTCCAACGAATGGTCTGTTGTCCTTCACAAAACACACACATCCAAACACCTTTAGTGGAAGTATTCCACTATTATTACCTTGTAATACTTCACATGGAGACTTCCATCCCAGGACTTTTGAAGGCATCCTGTTTATAAGTTGAGCTGCTGTCAACACCGCATATCCCCATAGGTGTTGTGGGACATTCATGTCGATCATCATACTTCTTGCGGTCTCCAGAAGATGTCGGTTCTTCCTTTCTGCTACTCCATTTTGTGCTGGTGTATATGCACAAGAGGTCTGATGCTGTATTCCATGTGCTGACAAGTACTCTGCAAGTGTCCTATTGGTATACTCCGTCCCATTGTCAGATCTCAGTATCTTCACCACTGCATTATACTGAGTCTGGACATATTTATGAAAGTCCCGAAAACAAGCAAATACATCACTTTTGTTCTTCATCAAATACAGCCAGGTGACACGAGATGCACAATCGATAAACGAAACAAAATACTTATACCCATTCATAGTGTTAGTAGCACATGGGCCCCAAACATCAGAATGAACTACCTCAAAGACTGAAGAACTCTTATGACCATTTCCAACATATGAACTCCTAGTAAGTTTTCCTAACTCACATGCATCACATACTAATTTTCTTTTATTTGATTTTGCATACATATCTGGATACAACTTATTTAGAGTATCAAAGGAAGAATGCCCCATCCTCCTATGATGAAGTATCAAAGTGTCTTCAGTCTTCTGCTGCAGTTCCTCCATTCCAGCCTTCTCTGCCATAGACACCAATGCTGAGTCCAGTCCGTCTTGATCTAGGTACCACAGTCCATCATGCCAAGTGCCAGTCCCAAGTCTTCGTCCCGTCCCTTTCTCCTGGAAGATCACCTTAGGAATATCAAAAGAAACAATGCATTTTAGTTGGAGAATTATAGAACTAATAGACAAGAGACTGACTGGGAAGGATGGAACATGCAAAACATTGGATAACCTTACTGAACCCGTACAATTAACAGTACCCTTACCGACCACTGGTTGGAAAGTACCATCCGCAGTCTGAATGGTGTCTGTCGATGCTAGGTGAGTGTACGAGGAAAACTTACTAGCATTTCCGGTCACATGCCGAGATGCTCCTGAGTCGATAATCCAGTTTGACATTTTAAGGGAAGACATAGATGCAAGAGCGTGAGACTCGTCAGTACCTTCTGATGGATGGGCATACATAGCGGCGTTGCCTCTGAAGAATGGAGTGGATGCCTCCTCTGCTACGCTCCTCCTGTCTCCTTCGATTGACGCTTTTTGCTTTCTCTCCAGCAGGTCCAGTAGCGCCTGATCCTCCTCAGTAAAGGCGCCGCCAGCTCCTCCATTCCCATCTGCCACCAGCAGGTTTGCCCGATAGCCTCCTCGACCGCCTCGTCGGCCTCCTCGACCACGTCCACGTCCAGCATATCCTCGTCCACGTCCACCACCTGAGTCTCCCTCCTTAGGTGGTTTGGTACAAGCATATCGATGGTGGCCCATCTCCCCACAGTTGTAGCACTGCCGATTCTGTTGCCAGAGCTCTCCCTTGGATCCTGTATCCCCCGAACCGGTAGCTGCTAGTGCTGACTTCACTTCGGGTAAAGCACCTGTCGATGATGCGCCTGTCTCTGTCTGTAATCTGATCCGCGTCTCCTCCTGAATCATGGCTGAGATAGCCTCCTCGAGACTAGGGATCGCTGGCTGGGCGAGGAGTAAGGCTGTCCTCTGTGTGAATGCTACAGTCAGTCCCTTAAGGAATTTCATCGTCCTCTCCTGCAGACACACCTGTCTCTCCTTGCACTTTGGGTCCCCGCAGCTTGCCCGTTTGGAATGGTGATCATAATCCAGCCAGAGACGTTCCAACTTCGTAGCGTACTCCTGCACCGTCTTCTCGCCTTGTACGGTGTCGTCGATCTCCCCTTTTATCTGGAAGATCCGTAGATTGTTACCTATGCCATCATAGGTTCTTCTCAATTTCTCCCATACGTCTTTCACCATCTCAATGCCATCTACTGTGGAAGCAATAGACTGGACTAAGGAGTTGAGAAGCCAGATATAAATCACCATATGAGTGGATTTCCACTCGTCGCGTCCTGTCGAGCCCTCTTCCGGCTCTGTCTTCTCGCCTGTCAAGAATCCCTCCAGGTTCTTACCTGCAAGGGTTCTTCTCACCCGTCGTGACCAACTCAAATAGGTGGCTGGTCCATCCAACTTCAGATCGATGGAGGGTAGCTCCAACTTTGGCGGTGCTCGTGTCGTGCTTTCACCAGCCGACACCTTTATCAACTTCAGCAATGTCGCCACATCGTCAGCATCCAGCTTCTTGAGAATCTCCTCCATCGATGCTTCTTCTCGATCACTTCACACTTGCTCCACGACTCACGCTCGTCCTTGCCGTCCTCTCCTAAATCCGAATATGTCTGATTTCATCGGATCTAGGGATTATAGGCATCTCCTTGAGATTGATCTCAAGAACGAGCGTGAATCTTGTACCCGCAATAGCGGTACAATGAATCCTGCAGCCGTAAAAACGGTACAGCAACGAGCGTGAATCTTGTACCCGCAATAGCGGTACAATGAATCCTGCAGCCGTAAAAACGGTACAGCAACTTTCAGGCTGACCTACAGCGTAGGTGCCCTAAAAGTGGTGTGCTCGAAGGCAACCACGGCAGCAGCAGCAGCAGTTGCAGCCGCAACAGCGGCACAGCAACGGCAGCAGCGCGGCAGCGGCGGCGGCGGCGCGGCAGCTGCAGCAGCCGGCGGCGGCGCGGCAGCAGCTGCAGCGGCAGCGGGCGGCAGCAGCTGCAGTGGCAGCGGGCGGCAGCGGCGGCGTAGAAGGGGGAGGGTTTGTGTGGAGGAGGGGTCTCTAACGGTATTCTAAGCAATTTTAGGCTCTGATACCATGTTGAGACTTGAAGTGATTTTATTGTGAATGGAATAACAACATATATATAGGAGAGGCTAGCCTCCTCTCCTATCATTCTAGCCAATGTGGGACTAAAGCCCAATAACACTATATATATATATCAACAACATGATTGATTATCCTATACCACCATGATGTCATATCCTCTGCTATGTCAAGTATCAGTTGAATATTTTGTATTTATTTGACTTGTTAGAGATAACCAAGGTTTTCAATACTGGACACCTGTTCCATTCTGGTCGGGGATCCCCATATCGGAAACCGGATACCGGATGATATACCAAACATATGGGAGATATGATCCAATGGCAATATAGGATAATACTTCAATTTATATATGAGAACGACCAAATCATTAATAAGGCATCCATAAACAATTCTAATAATTGAGCAACTAAAAAGTCAATACTCAATTGTTTTATAAAAGGAGGAGAGGGAAGATAAGGGCCGACTTGAAGTAAATTTCTGTTTTCAATTTTTAGAGACATTTGTGATTCTGGGTATTGTAGGAATTTCTTAACCGGTTTATATACCATCACGCCCAAGCAGATAAATACTTGATATAAGTGTTCCAAAAAGAGGAAGGATTAATCAGCGACCAATAGACCGAGTAATTGCGATTAATTGAAAATTTCAAATGGCTGTGTAATTGTGGTTAATTGGACGAGTAACCGCTTTTAGTATGTAACAAACCATCGACAGAGTGTGTTGAAAACAGCTTAACATAACATAATATGTCCAGTATATTTGATATATCGGCTTATATGTTTCACTTACTGGTTTTCTCAAACCATTTTCGCTTAAGTTTCGTCTTTGACATGTCAGCCGATATACCAGCCATGCCAGAAGATATCTGTAACAGTGATGATGACATCAATTTTTTGCTGACTTGTAGATACATTTAGTATTTTCCTAGCACAAACTCCATAAGAATGTCATCTGGAGGCTTGAGCACCCAAATGTATGTTTCACTTGATTATTATCATTGGAATCTTCTATCTACAACAAACAACAAATAACAACACAGCCTTTATCCCAAATATTTCGGGTCAGCTTTTTGAGTCCTCTTCTTCCATATTACTCTGTGTAACCTTATCCATATTTTTCTTTAACATTTTCAACCCTATCCATCTAGGCCTACCTCTAGTTTAGTGGCTCCATTAACTAATATATTATAGGGGTGAGCATTCGGTTTATTCGGTTTAAACCGAACCGAATAACCCAAAACCGAATTGGACCAAAACCGAATTGGCAAAACCGAAACCGAACCGAATTGGCCCAAAACCGAATCAAACCGAACCGAATTATATCGGTTTGGTTTTCGGTTTATTCATTTTTTTTTTGATTTTTTTGAGCTTTTTTTGTTAATATATATAGTAACTAAATATACATAGACATATTTAGTATATACCTATATATATTTAGTATATACCTATATATATTAATACTTATATATATATAGTACACACACACACACACACACACACACACACATATATATATATATAAAAATTAATTAATTAAATTTTCTTATTCGGTTTTCGGTTTTGGACCGAAACCGAAACCCAAAACCGAAACCAAAACCGAATAAGAAAATTTAGTATTTTCAAAACCGAAACCGAACCGAATTTTTTTAAAACCGAACCGAACCTCTTATTCGGTTCGGTTCGGTTCGGTTTTCGGTCCAAAACCGAATAATGCTCACCCCTAATATATTATCGCTTCTCCTTACGGAAGCATCTATTGGTCTGCGTTGTATATGTCCAAAGCACCTAAGTCGGTGTTCTCTCATCTTTAACTTTCTACGTATATACTTTTTTCATATCCTATCCCTTAATATATTGCCACTTATCCATCTTATCCTTCGCATTTCGGCTACACTAACTTCTTGGACATGTTATTTCTAAATTACCCAACACTCTAATCCATAAAGCATGGTTGATCTTGTAGAAATCTTGTAGAAATTTGCTTTCAACTTCATAGATATCAAAAATTAAGTGTTGAGTCCAGGTCTCCACGGCCACAACATGGAATTCTAACCACTAACTACAACAACATTTTTTAATGTTTTACGCTGGACATCGGCTACTTAACGCAACCCTCCTTTATCCAGGCTTGGTATCGACAGTGAAATAAAGAACATTAAGCACGACACAGACGGAGTTTAAAATGGAGATGTGTTTCGATCTCCATACCTCTCGCATGCTAAGCTGCGCTCTACCATCTGAGCTACTTCGCCTTTGACATCATTTCAAAAATATGTTTGTGATGCTTATATTCCGTATTCATATGATGTATTCTTTGGGGCTGCAATTGGGTCACAGATCTTTTGTCTGTCGATTTTGTGTACTGGCTAGGCAAACAGCTTTTTGAGATAGGCCCGTCATTAATGACCGTTCCTGTCCTAGGCTACTAGCAACAAGACCCCCTCGCCTTTTAATTAAATTCGTACCCAGGCTGGAATTTGAGCCCATGCCCACTCATCCCCTCCATTACCAGTGCTACCATTGGACGACCCCTTCGGTGGTGACTGCCCAAACAACTTGAACAGTGGTGACTGTCCAAACAACTTGAACAGTGGTGACTGTCCAAACAACTTGAACATTGTACACTGAAAGATGTGTTTTTTATTGCTATTATATTGTTCAAATTTTTTGCCTACCTTCAGACTTGAAGAAAATAATAATAAATAAGTGGCGTCTTCTCATAAAAAAAATAAAAATAAGTAGCAGGAGTATCTGGATTGTCTATTTACTTCTATACAACACATCCCTTGATGCATCCTGCCAGATATTAGTCTGAACTCTGAAGTGTACAAAAATTGGAAGGTTTCACCCTTGTTAGCAATTCGGCAAACGGAAAAAATTCGGGACGGCAAAACTACGAGTATAAATCGGCTCAGTGCAAATAAAATACGTTCAAAAATTCGGTCAAATGTTCAAAAAATAAAAATATTGAGGTTAGAAACTTTACATTCTTAAATATGTTGTCAAATTTGGTTAATTAAACAGGTTCCTAGCATGTTTATTGTATCAAATTTGTCAATAATTTATACAGAACATGTTTAAAGCTTTGCATGCTTAAAATTTATGTACTGATTTGGATCTGTCAAAAGTACGCAAGTATTATACGTTTATGAAAGATACGGAAAAATTCGCGTATAATACGAGTTTTATTCGGGTGATTGCTAACAAGGGGTTTCACTGTAGTATCATAATTGGGACTATTTTACTGCTCTCCTCTGTTCTTTGTTCTCCATTCTTTCTTTTCCTCATTTTTTTTTCTTGGACATGATGCTTTAAATGAAAAAGATTGTTAGCAGTTGATTGGCTACTGCATTTCCTCCTGCCCCTTTGTGACCTAATCCTTTCCCTCATTCTCTATCTTTTGAAAGAGGCGATGATGATTCTTATAGATGGCTAATTCACATTTAAATACCTTCAACTATCACGCTTTTGCAACCTGCTACCCCATACTTTTTTCATCATATGACAACTAAACCCTGAATAGAAGGGTTTAGTTTTTTTTTCCCTTCTTCCTTTCTCTCTCCGATGGCGTGGTGGCTCTGCTGCAGTCTATTCGGTTGCAAGGGAGGAAAGCACAGAATTGGGGAATAATCTCCATATTCTGATGGAGGTCGCTCTTCCTTATTTTTTTTTTCTTTTTTTTTTCCTCTTATCTTTCTCAATCTATCGATAAATGGGTCGTAATGACGGCAATCAGAACTCACCATTGTGTAAATTGCTACTTCTAGCGATGGCGAGGCATATTCCTGCAGCCATTCCGATGGAGATAAAAAAGCCAAATCTGAGCCTCTTTCACCGTATTCTTTCTTTTCTTTTCCCCCATTTTGTTTTTCTGATGGAGATAAAAAACCAAATCTTAGCATGCAACTCTACCTCTACCTGATGTGGGACTAAAGTAGACTACATATACTAACTAGCTCTAATAGTATATATCAATCTATGTATAATCTATATTTTGGACCATACTGTTGATGATCTAACTCACCATTGCTTGAAACTTTAGCTCCAACAATGGCGAGGCTGATCCCTGCGTCCATTAGTTGATCATCGTGATAGATCAAATAATGAATGTCTCTCTCTCATTTTTGTTTACCCCAAATTAAGTTTCTATTTTAATCAAACTTATCTATTGTTATAGCATACTGTTGGGTAATTCGACGAGGTAAGATGAATTCGATATTCCAAGATTTGAAAATTCATTATCGGTTTTTGGGACCTTCCTACTTTGACCATTAACCCTTGAACCAGCTCGGTTTTGACCGGTTCTGATCCGGGCTAGAGCTGGTCCGGCCCTACCGGGTATTATTGAAAGAACATGGGCTAGGCCTTGTCCTACTATTTTAAAATAATGAATAATGAAAATAGTATAGAAGAAAAAAATTAGTGAAAATAGTAGAGAAGAAATAGAATGAGTAATTTCTCATTAAGAATAATAAATATATTCCCGTCGTTCGCCCATCACATTATTTAAAATTCCAAAAATTGGATTTTCAATATTCCTATTTACGGCGACGAAGTGAGAAATTTTACAATTTTTCTATTTGTTTGTAGAAAAGTTGGAAGGTACAAAATTTATCTTCAATTTTGTTTTTTGTCTTTAGTCTTCAAATTCAATTATTTCATGTCCAGCTTCCTTTGAATCTTTGATGAAGGTCTTCCATATCTTCAAATAAATGGATCTTAGTTTTCAAGGCTTCGGTGCTTCATGCTCCAACTTTTATAGTGTCATCTATAATAAGAGTTTCAATTCCATAATGTCGACATTTTCATCTCGTAAGTGTTCAGTCTGTTTTTTCGCACGAAAAAAATCTTGCATACAAATGTAGACTGCTAAAATTTCTGATAGCATCGTGCTTTTCTTCTTGTTTTGCATTTTTGGACCTTCACTAAAATAAGAATATGATGCTATTGTGGACACTGTAGCCATTAGAATATCACGTGCCAAAGAAGAAAGTATAGGATAAATAATTTTATATGTTTTCCACCACTCTAAAATAGAATAATATGTTCCAAAACCGTCATCATCTTCGGAATAAGAGTTCAAATACAAAGATAATTCTTGAATTGGGCGAGAAGAATATTTTTTCCCAGTATACTCTTAGCATTAGATAATTTAAAACTCAAACTAGATGAGTTGCTACCTTGAACGGTTGAACTGGGTTGAACCCCCATAATTTTTTCTTCATATAAACTAATTAGAACATCTAGAGATTCTTTTATTTCTGGTTTTTGCCTACTTACCTCAATGTTCATATTTTCATGAAATGTAGATATTAAACGCACTTGAGGTGTGGAAGAGTGTTACACAAGGTTAACCTTGAAGGCCCAAGAAAGATGGTAACATGCACGTTTAATTGGTGTGAACAGTGAAGCTCAATACCGGGATAAAGCATGTTGTGAACAGTGAAGGCCACAAAGCTCATTTTATGACTATATATTACTATTCGAAATTGTGATTCGTTTAAAATCTGAGAAAAATCAAGTTCAGACATAAACTAGAAGATCCTTCGCTCATTATTGGTTTTTGGTTATTTTGTTTGTTGGTTAAGTGGATTATATGTTGGTTTACATTCTTTTGGGACTCGGACCCAACTTGATACTTTTTTATTTTACTTAACTTATTGGCATGAATAGGAAAATTAAATTATTTATAATGATCTAATATCTGCTTAGTCTCTTTTTTTTCAGTAGCACTGTCTAATTTCAGCTTTTAACAAATGTGATGAGATTTGCATCAAATAAATGTTTCTCTTTTTTATTTTTTGACTTTACAGACAAAACCTTGTAAGATTAAATGTTGAATCGCCACAAGAAGCATTGCGAGAACTCTTGTAAAAGTTAATTTTTTCCTTCAATTTGGTAATGACTTTCAGGTCAACAAGTTGATGGTTAATGGTCAACAAGTTTGATCTAAAGGGTCGGCAACCAATGCCTTGTTTAGAAATTGCAGTCGTTTCCACTTTTATCGCCTTATGTGTTCATCGTCTTTTGTATGCTGCAATTTTCTAATCTTGATAGCTGTTGTCAATTCCTCTGGAAACCTTCTGAAAAACAACATTATATTTCTAGCACTAGTATATTGCCAACTGTTAACACTTGTATATACATTATTGACGTACAAGTAATTATTAAATGTTGATATTATCATGGTACATGAGATCCGTCCACTGTAGAGAGATTATTTCTCGAAAACATAGGGTCTCATCTTTATTGTTGACAGTTATGATCAAGATCGTGTTGTTGAGGCAAGAGATGAACTTCACAAGATGTTGAATAAGGAAAATGAATTTCGTTGTTTTCGTTCATTCCATATCCAAAGAAAAACTCATTTCTGATGGTGGAATGTTGTGTACATTGTTGTTGGCACAGGAAAAATGTGTTCCATTGAAGCCATAACAAATCATTATTTCTTTGGCAGGATGAGGTGAGATGTTGTGTTACTTGTTTTTGCTAAAAAGTAAGATCTTTCCAATGCTATGAATGCAGCAGAGCTGACTCGCAAGTGATAAGCTCGGGATCCACTCCTTTCGCCAACATCATTGGTAAGTCAATTTATGTGTGTCGTATGAGATATCGTGCTTACTTACCAACAGTTTTTGAATCTAGCGTTTTGTATTCCTGGTAAATAAAATCATCATTTGACTTCTAAAAGCTATATAATGTGCCACTTCTTGAGAAGGGTTGTATAAGGGACTGGACTGGCTTTTGGAACATAGCTAAAAAGGTCCGACTTACATTACCTGCACGAATGAGAAGTCAATTTACGTTCAAATATAAAAGGTTAAAAGTGAGCTTAAACCAAAACAATATTCATGCTCATCCTTGCTTGCGTAGTCGATACTGCTGACAGATATCGAGTTCATGTTAGAAAGTATCCTTAGGTACGACGTGTTGTGCTGTGTATCAGATTTGCTTTTGTGTTTTTTTTCTCTCTCTTTTTTAGAGTTTGAGTTACTGTAAAACCGGCCGAAATAACCTGCAAACACTTGTTATATTAACTTAGATGGTGACATAATTCTTTTTCTTCTAATTGCTTTACTTGTAGTCTTTGATCCTTCAATGTCAATGCACCTGTGTGTGCGTGTGTGTGTGCGCACCGTAGAAGAGCACATTAAGATAATTGAATGTGCCATCACTTTTCATTGTTTAGACCGAGCACCCTCTTGCTTAGTTGTTCGACTCTGTTTAAGAAAAATGGTTAGACTAGAAGGATGTCATGCATGGCATATCATCATTTTACTTCATTGTTTTTCACTTTATTGTCTGATATATATTTATGTAACATGGTTTGATTTTTTTATAATCAGGAAAAAAATACTCGAGCATAATTTCCAAGAACACTTATTGTTGGACATCAATTCGCCTCTGGAATTGGAAGGAAATAAGTTCTTAGAGAACCGGAAGGTACAAAGCTTTCACGGATGGAAAAGTAATTGCCGATTTTTTTTCTTTTACCAACTCTTTTATTATATAATAATACTATACTATATATTATTAACTCTATATATAGTATATAGTATTGTAGCCCTCTTTAGCAATTTTCCTAGGGTACAAACTTTAACAAAGAGACATTAATTGAAACAATTGCTAAATAACAGTAACTAATTCTAGCTAACAATAGTCAATTAAAGCTAAATATAGGGGGGGGGGGGGGGGGGGGGGGGGGGAAGACATTAAAATTATATGTAGCAACTATATCCAAATAAAACCAACTCTGATCATCTGAAACAAATTAAAGCAAACAATAATCACGTGAATAAGTTACATTGATGTGAATTCGGGAAACAGCTACAACAGAACACAAATAAAAGTATCTCGGATTGGAAATTATCTCTCAACTATAATTATCCGTGTGGTTAACAATTGATCTTCAAGACACGTCTTATGTATATTCCACCTCTAAGATTTGTTTTTTCCCATATAATTATCTACTTTTAGCAACAAATTGGACAAACAAGTTGTAGAATTTTAAATTTCTTATGGAATATTTTGCATGTGCAATACACTTGCCCCTTTGCTAGTGAATTAAAAAGAAGAGAATTAAAACTTTGAAGAGGACCTTTACTAGTCTCCCAAGAAAAATAAGGACTTGAATCACAACTTTCTTTGTGTGCACACTTAGCAACAAGGTTGTAAAAGTCTCTAGGATAGTCGGGCGGGCATCGGGCGTTTAGCGTCCAGCCCCACCTTATTCTAGGTGGTCCACAAAAACAAAAACAGTTGAAAATTGTCCATAAGTCCCAAATAACTTGTATAGTAGGACGATTGTGTACCGGGCGGTACTAGGCGAGCACCGGGCGCCGACTAATCCCGGTTTTTAGAACAATATTAGCAACATGTGCATTTGTTGATATGTCAATATACCGGGACCTTGTGTGTACTCCAGCTGAAAAATAATGTTCGAGGTATCGAAATCGCTATCGGACCCTTCCTATGAGTATCGAGATCGAAAGTATATCGACCCTTCCTATGAGTATTGGGATCGTCGGTATCAGCGGTTTCAGATTGGATTTTTGGTATCGGAAAGCAAATAATTATTACAAATTTAGAAAAAGCATTTTATACGTTTAGGAATAATTTTAGTATTTTCTATATTGTTTCTTAGTAGTTTTGAAATTGAATGAAATAAATAATAGTCACCTTTAATGATTTGTTTACCTGCGGTAATTTTTTTTTTTTCATTTTCTTGCTTTTACGATCTTATTATGTTTTTACACCCTTGCTGAGTAGTCTTTTTGGTAAATTTTCTCTGACGAATTGACTAGGAAAGAGACTCGTCTTTTTCGTTCAATTTTTTCTGTCGAATTGACTAGGAAAGAGACTCGTCTTTTTCATTCAATTTTTTCTGTCGAATTGACTAGGAAAGAGAATTCCAATGTCGGTATCGATAGCAGTCGGCAACGGATTCGGATAATGCCAAAATGTATCGGTATCGGCCAATACTGCAAACAGTGAAAATATAACATCAATGCTGTCAATTTCTCCCCCGAATCAAGCGTCAACATTCTTCCCACTTCTCCATTTATTCTTCCATTTCACACTCTAATGACTCCTCACTGACCATTTCCTCTTCTATCCACTCAATTTTTTACACCTCAATTGTTTCTTCTCCTTCCTCCCTACCGTCGTTTATTTCCTTCTCCTTCCTCCCATCCTACATTTGTTCCATTTTGAATTCATCATCACCAAACTCCTCCTTACTCCCTTTTACCTCCCTCTTTAATCAATATGCTGCTAGCATATGCGTTCTCACATGTAAATGAATTGCTGGTGGACAAGGAAAACTAAATGTAACAATAAAAGTCTATATGAAAACTTGATAAAAATACCCACTTGATATTTTTATATGTACCTTATTATGCAATAGTTGAGAATACTATTTAAGTTACCAATTATAGATACAATTAATATTATCAAATATTGTTTCAAATCTGTATACTCAATATCCTTGCAAGAAATTCATTATTTCAGTCGGTACACATAAATATAAATATTAACAATGAGCAAAGTAAATTCGAAATGGAAACTGAAGACACTGTGGCATCTAGATTAAACTTCTGCATCATTTTTGCCCCCAGTGATGTGCCCTTTTAGCAATTTTGTTGTAGTTACAGTTTGTATTTTGCAATTTTGCTGTTGGCTTCTATATTCTATTTAGGGCTGTTGATAGCTGCCAACTACAACAGACTTCCTGAAATATTTGATGGGTAAGGATGGAAACTATGATCCAGTTATTGTTTATGTACCGGCATTCAAACCTATACTGAAGTGTTAATTCTTTTTGGTGAACCCAAACAGTGAAATGAATGATTATGTCCGGAGGTTGAAGACTATTACAGATGACATGATCAACTAAATGTGCAGATTTGGAGGTGCAGAACTCCATGCAGTTGCGGCTTTCATAGGGGGAGGTTGCTTCCCAAGAAGTTATCAAGGTTGGTTGTTTCTATAAGCTCTGTTATGACTCCCTGTCGTAAAATAAACACTTCCCAATTTGTTCTGCCAATGTTTCAGTTGCCATTAACCGGGACTTTGATATTCAACGGGATATAGATCACGAGTCCCAGGTGTGGCATTGTAATTGAAAGATTGCAAGAAATGTATCTGAGAGGGGGAAAGATTGAACATAGAAATCGAATATGAGTATGCTTATTATTCAATAGGCAACACAAATGTTTAAGTTTTAATGTTTGATGTAACCTTAAACTTCTGCCCCATAGTAAACCTGGTAGCTAAGAGGTCAGTGAAGCAGATAACAGGATTTGACATATGATTTTGGTACGTCCCTGTAAGATTAATTTTTTTGCTGATGAAAGTCCATGCTTATTGCTTGGTTGTAGATTATACTTGTCGTGCTGCAAAAAAAAAATTCCTTACAACTTTTCTTTGAATTGTGGCCTTGTTTGAATTTCAGCTTTACATGCCGGAATATAATCCCTTGTTTAGGCAAACTGTACTGCTAATACGAGCCAGAAAATACTGGTAATACCGGCCCGGCGGCCAGTAGGAACCAGTATGATTAACAATGTTGCAGATGGCATGATTTTTTCCCCCCATTTTGTCCGGATTTTTTTTTCTTTGGCAACAAATTTATAGACGCCCATAATTATATGTTCTTGGCACCAATATTTACTTATTTTCTGTTGAAAACATGTCAAATATATACTATTAAGGTAGCAAATTCGGAGCACAGAGGGAGTAAAATTGTTGGAGTGGGTGGGGTTCCCAACCTGTGTGGAGAAGACTCCGGAGTGCGACGAGCGCCGTCTGTGTGTCAGAAGCTCGGGGAGGTGACGAGGCCATTCGGAGACGAAGAAGAAGAAGCTCGGGAGCTACCAGAGTACATTCTGGAACAGACTGTTTTTAGGGTATTTTTTATACAGTTCTGTCACGAAAACACTAGTTCTGGCCGAACTCTGTGTCGACGGGCTGAGATTTTTTCAGGGTATTTTTTTATACCGTTGGATCGTATCCTACAGTCCAGGTTTTGCTGCGGATTAGGGGGTTTATATATGATTTTTCCTAACCCTAATCACCACAACAACATTGAGAAAAATAGAGAGAAAAGAGGCAAGAGTGTCATTGCAACTTCGGGAGAGACGAAGGAGAATTGAAGGCCGTTTTCGAAGGAGGATCGTGTTTGGGTAATCTTTGCTCGTCGTTTTTGTTTTTCGTTGTCTTGTAATCAATTATTCTTGCTTCCAAGTGTTGTGGGGATCTGTATTGGATCGGGAGAAGTTTGTAGAGGATGTACTCCTTTATTTCATTAGTGAAGGCTTCTCAAGGATTGGACTTCGATCATTCAGTAGTTTTTTTTCGCAAGGGTTTTCTACGTCAAGAATTCTCTTTGTCTGCGTGGATTGTGTTTGGAGTTTGGTTCGTGCGTTGTATTGCTCGGTTCTCTTGCAGGTACTCTCTAGTTTGGAAAAAGATTTCTGTGCTTCTTTTTCAACAAAGTGGTATTAGAGCCATGTTCTGGAATTCAGAAGGGTGTCAGGAGTTGACAAAAAAAACCAGAAAGGAGAGCTGGACGCGAAGCCGGTGCGCATGGTGAACCTGAATGGCACCAACTATCATTATTGGCGGAGGATGAAAGATTTGCTGTTTGTCAAGAAGCTGCATATGTCCGTATTTGTTTTCGAGCTACCAGTTGATAAATTCGATAAGGACTAGAAATTCGAGCACATACAGGTGTGCGAATATATCAGGCAGTTTGTTGACGAGAACGTGTACAACCACGTTGCCAATATTGAGCACGCAAAGACGCTATGGGATAAGCTGGAATCTTTGTATGCGAAGAAGATCGGGATAAACAAGTTGTTCCTGATTCGGACGATGATGGGTCTGCGGTACAAAGATGGGGCGTCTATTACGGATCACTTGAGTGAGTTTCAAGGCGTGGTTGACCAGCTATCTTCGATGGGAGTCAAGTTGACGACGAGGTCCAGGGACTATGGTTGTCGTGTACGTTGTCGACTCGTGGGAGACCGTACGAGTATCTATGATCGCGTCTGCTCCAGAAGGTGTGGTCAGTCTGGAGTTTGCCAAGAGCGGGGTGCTGTATGAAGAGATGCAGAGACGTTCTCAGGGCACTTCATCCACATCCCACCACTTAGAGGCACTAGTTTTAGAGAGCAGCGGAAGAGACAAAAACAGGAGTCCAAGTGGTGGCAGAGACAAGAGCAGGGGAAGTCTAAGGGTCGGTACGAGGACTCGGAGTGTTACTATTGTGGCAAGAAGGGCTACATCAAGCGGAACTATTTCGCTTGGAAGAGAGAAGGGCGACAAGGGGAAGCAAGATGAGAACACTACATCGGCGGCTTCGATACATGGAGGCGATGTGATCGTCGTAGGTGATGAGGTTATTACAAACCTCGCATGCGATGATAATTCTTGGCTGGTGGACTTGGGGGCTTCAGCGCACGTATTTCATAACAGGGCACTATTTGCCACTTACACGACATGCGAATGTGGAGTGTTGAAGATGGGCAATGGAGATGTGTCGAAGGCAGTTGCCATTGGAGATGTGCATTTGAGGACGAAGACGGGTGTAGTTCTTGTTCTCAAAGATGTTTGTCATGTTCCTGATATCCGTTTCAACCTGGTGTCGGTTGGAAGGTTGGATGACTAGGGATTCTTTGGTCTCTTCGGGAATGGTCAGTAGAAGCTTTTCAGAGGTTCGATGGTGATTGCAAGAGGAATCAAGAAGTTCGGTCTATACTATATGGAGGGGAGCGCACAGGGGACACATGAGGTGAACGCAGTTTCTGACGCGTCTACCGAGTTGTGGTACAGGCGGCTTGGCCATATCAGCGAGAAGGGGATGAGCTACTTGGTGAACATGAGGGTGATTGCAGGGCTCAAGTTTACAAAGTTGGAGAAATGCACGCACTGCTTAGCTGGGAAGCAAAATATGGTGTCTTTCCAAAGTCACCCAAGTTCACGGAAGCCGGCATTGCTCGAGTTGATTCACTCGGATGTCTGCGGTCCTATGAAGGTAAAATCTATTGGTGGTGCTTCTTACTTTGTAACTTTTATTGGTGACTGTTCCAGGAAGGTTTGAGTCTATGCCTTAAAGACCAAGGATCAGGTGCTGTCCATTTTCAAAGAGTTTCAGGCCTCTGTTGAAAGAGAGACGGACAAGAAGTTATTGTGTGTTCGGTCCGACAACAGCGGCGAATATATTGGTCCCTTTTATGCTTATTGTAGAAAGCAAGTGATACAACACTAGAAGACTCCGTCTAAGACACCTCAGCTCAATGGTGTAGCGGAGCGCATGAACAGGACACTAATAGAGAGGGTGTGGTGTTTGCTGTCAGAAGCAAATTTGCCAGACAATTATTGGGGTGGGGCTTTTCTCACAGCTGTTTATGTTATTAATTTATCTCCTAGTGCTCCTTTGCAGGTGATGTGCCTGACAAAGTATGGTACAACAAAGAGCCGTCATACAATCACCTGTGAGTGTTTGGTTGTAAGGCCTTCGTGCATGTACCGAAGGACGAGAGGTCCAAACTTGAGACGAAGACGAGGTGGTGCATCTTTGTCGGCTACGGTCGGGATGAGTTTGACTATAGACTCTACGACCCAGTGGGAAGAAAGCTCTACAGAAGCAGGGACGTAGTATTCGTCGAGGATCAGACCATGACCAACACTCAGGTTTCCGAGACGCCTTCTGAGGCTGAGGAATTGCCTAAGTTAGAGTCATTTTGCTTCGAGCAATTTCCAGAGGACATCGCAGAGGATCCAGTTATGGGGGAGCCAGTACATGGAGTTGCTCCCAACCTTGATCATCAGCCTGTTGATGGTGGTCAGGGTGTCCCTCAGGAGGATGAGCATGTCGGGGAGGCAGTTCCTGAATGGGAGGAGGTTGTTGCTAGTGGCTCCATTGAGAAGGAGCGACAGAGAGCGTCGACCATCTACGAGATACTCACCGAGTGAGTATGTGCTACTGACTGACGGGGGAGAGCCCGAAAGTTTTGCATAGGCTATGGAAGACGAACACATGCAGGAGTGGATGCAGGCTATGCAGGAGGAGATGAGTTCCTTACACGCCAATTCTACTTATGAGCTAGTGCGGTTGCCAAAGGGCAAGAAGGCTTTGAAGAATCGATCGGTGTTTAGAGTGAAGCAGACGGATCATGCTACTCGCCCTCAATACAAAGCGAGGTTGGTAGTTAAAGGCTACAGTCAGCAGAAAGGCGTGGATTATGATGAGATATTTTCGCTAGTCGTCAAGCAGTCGTCTATTCGGGTGGTGCTAGCATTGGCAGTCAGTTTCGACTTGGAGGTCGAGCAGTTGGATATGAAGGCGTTATTCCTCCACGGTGATCTTGAGGAGGAGTTATACATGGAGCAGCCAGAGGGATTCTGTGAGAAGGGCAAGTCACATTTGGTCTGTCGGTTGAGGAAGAGCTTTATATGGTTTGAAGCAGGCTCCGAGGCAGTGGTACAGAAAGTTCGAGTAGTTTATGGGGGAGCATGGTTATGTACGGATGACGTCGGACCATTGTGTATTTGTGAGGTACTTTGTCGATGATGATTTCATCATTTTATTGCTCTATGTTGATGACATGCTATTAGTGGGTCGGAATGCCACTAGGATAGCGGAGTTGAAGCGCCAACTGGGCGCGACCTTCTCTATGAAGGATTTCGGTGCAGCAAAGACTATTATTGGGATGGAGATCAGCCGAGAGAGAGAGAGAGAGAGAGAGTCCAAGCTGCTACACTTGTCCCAAAAGAAGTACATTCACCGGATACTTCAGCGTTTCGAGATGGACAGGTCAAAGAAAGTGAGTTGTCCCCTTGCGGCCCACTTTAAGCTCACTGAGGAGCAGTGTCCATCTGCCGACGACGAAAAAGAAGATATGGAGCAGGTTCTATATGCCTCGGCTATAGGAAGCCTTATGTATGCTATGGTGTGTACGAGGCCAGACGTAGCTCATGCAGTTGACATAGTTAGCAGGTATCTTTCAAATCCTGGAAGGGTACATTGGAGTGCGGTTAAGTGGATTCTACGATACCTTCAGGGCACTGTCGATTGGAGACTTTCTTTTGGTGGTGACGAGCCGAAGCTGGTTGGATATACCGACGCTGATATGGCTGGAGATGTAGGCACGAGGCGATTGACTTTGGGGTATGTGATGATGTTTGCTGGAGGAGCGGTATCGTGGCAGTCGCGGTTGCAGAAGTGTGTTGCCTTGTCGACGACAGATGCAGAGTACATTGCGGTGACGGAGGCTTGCAAGGAGTTGTTGTGGATAAAAAAGATGTTGCAGGAAATGGGGCTGAAGCAAGAGCAGTATACTTTGCTTTGCGACAGTCAGAGTGCTATTCACCTTGTGAAGAATCAGACATTTCATAGTCGATCCAAGCACATCGAGACTCGGTATCATTGGATACGGGATGTGGTTGAGAAGAAGGACGCGGAGCTTGACAAGGTTCATACAGATGATAACGGAGAAGATATGTTCACCAAGATTCTACCAAGGAAAAAGTTTGAGTTCTGCAGGCCGATCGTCGGGATGACGACCTCCTCCACATAGTTGTGAAGGGGGAGAAATGTTGGAGTGGGTGGGGTTCCCAACATATGTGGGGAAGACCCGGAGTGCGACGAGCGCCGTCTGTGTGTCAGAGAAGCTCGGGGAGGTAACGAGGCCATTCAGAGACGAAGAAGAAGCTTGGGAGCTACCAGAGTACATTCTAGAACAGGGGAGGCAGAGTTCGGGCCGAACAGAACCGTTCTGTCACGAAAACATAGAGTTCTGGCCGAACTCTGTGTCGACGGGCTGAGGCTGTTTTCAGGGTATTTTTTATACTGTTGGATCGTATCCTAGGGTCCAGGTTTTGCTGCAGATGGGTTTATACATTATTTTTTCTAACCCTAATCACAACAACAACATTGAGGAAAATAGAAAGAAAAGAGGAAAGAGTGCCATTGCAACTTTGGGAGAGAAGAAGGAGGATTGAAGGCCGTCTTCGAAGGGGGATCGTGTTCGGGTAATCTCTACTCGTCTTTGTTCTTCGTAGCCTTGTAATCAATTATTCTTGCTTCCAAGTGTCGTGGGGTCCGTATTGGATCGAGAGAAGTTTGTAGAGGGTGTACTCCTTTTTTTCATTAGTGAAGACTTCTCAAGAGTTGGACTCCGATCGTCCCGTGGTTTTTTTCGCAGGGTTTTTCACGTCAAAAAATCTCTGTGTCTGTGTGGATTGTGTTTGGTGTTTGGTTCGTGCGTTGTATTGCTTGGTTCCCTCGCAGGTACTCTCTAGCTTGGGAAAATATTTTCATGCTTCTTTTCCAACACAAATATGGATCCTAGCTTCACTTAGGGTTTGTTTGGTTGCAACTCTGCTGCAACTGCCTGCCTATTTCTGCTGCAACTGGAGGGAGCGGTGTCGAGTTTCACCGTTTGGTTCACAACAACTGGAGGCAAAAAGTATAGAATCTCAGTTGTAGTCAGTTCCTGTCCCCCTCTTTTTTTATCCCTCTCCACTTGCAGCAAAAAAGAGGGAGAAATGTGCTGTAAGTGGTGGGCTTGGCGGCCTTGGCCACAGGGAAGACCGGAAAGGCGGCTGGGAGAGTCGATGGTGATGGATCTGGCGCCACGACGGATCTGAGTCGGATGCCGACGGATCTGGGTGGGAAGGCGAGGGTGGGGTGCCGCTAGAAGTCGGATCCGACGTTGCTCGGTTGCCTTGGAGAGCCGGTGGTCGCCTGGAAGACGTTGGCGGTGGCGTTGGATGGGTGGAATGGGGTCTGGGAAGGGGAGGAGTGGAGGGAGGAGGAGGAGGAGGAGGGGGGGATGTTGAGGTGGAGGCGACGGAGGGAGGGAGTGAGGTTGCGGCGGCGGTGGTTGTGGAGTGGGTGGGGGGGGGGGGGGGGGGGGGGAGAGGATTTGGTGTGGAGTGGGTTGGAAGAGAGGTTGTGGTGGTGGTGGCGGAGGAGGAGTTGTAGGTCGGAAGGGAGGTGGTGGTGGTGGAGTTGGAGGAGGAGGAGCGGAAAAGAGAGAGAGAGAGAGAGAGAGAGAGAGAGTTCTAAAGAGAGGGAGAGGTGTGATGAAGCTGTTGCTGCTACTTATTTATTTGTTCCAACGTAGACACGTGGCTTTTTAAAAGGTTGGACACGTATGTAACTAATTTTAGTTTTATTTTATTTTATTTTATTTAAGGAGATGAAATATAGTTACTTCTATCCAAACATTAAAAGTCATCTTCACTTAGAGGGGACAAAAAGAACTCTATCCAAACACATTTTAAAAAGTGTCACTTGTTGCAAGTACGCTGTAACTCAATCTGCTACAAATGTCATTTTCACACTTTCGAAAAATTATCGTTATCCAAACAGCCCCTTATCATTCCACTAATTTCTTTTGAAGTCGTTAAACATAGCTAATCCAAAAAAAAAAAAAAGGTTTACTGGCTGTAAATTTTCGGACAGGAAATTTTCTGTAGGGGTCAAAGGTTTGCAAATTGGCTGCTAGGGGCCAAATCCTCGTATGGATTGACATATTCATTCAATTTTTCTTAAAAAATAAATAAAATAATGAATACTCCAGACCGTCGCGCATTACGAACAAAAATGTCAGACCAATTTGGCATTTTTGCAGTAGATACGCTAGACCTTCTTGCATGTTCAATGCAATTTTCTTAAAAAGAATCCGTCGACAATTGGATTTTAAAAATCTAATTGTTGGCGACGATTCCGCCTATGTAAAGAGAGACCTATATAAAGAGGAAGACAGAGAAGATACACAGGCAGAAGAAAAACATTTTGGAGAGGGAGAAGAAGAAACATAACCCTAATCCAGTTACTTTTCTATTTATTGTCAATCAGAATTGTATTTTTTTATTTAGAATATAAATTCCCAATATCGATATCTATTCCTAAAAGCCTAACCCAATCCTTAAAATAAAAAAAATAAAAAAACTAAAACCCTAACACTTACCAAAAAAATTAAAACCCTTACTCTAACCCTAACACCCTAAGGGGACGTTTGGTTCAAGTCTTGGTGGTTTGGGAATGGTATGTCTAGGATTGAGAATTAGGGAGAATATGAGAGGTTTCATATTATGTGGGAAAGCTATTCCCAAGCCACCCTGGGAATAATTTTGCTTTCCTAGGAATATTATTCGGATATTTTGTTTAAACGGTAATACCTCCTTTTACTTTCAAAATTTCAACTTCTATCCAAAACCTATCCAAAACGTGAATTTAGGTAATAGTAGCATCATGAAATTAATGAAACGATATTTATGAAAAAGTAAACAAATTAACATTGCTATCCCTGTGTGAACCAAACATGGGAATGGAAAAATTAAATTTGGACTACATATTCCCGCATAACCAAACATGGGTATGAGAATGTTGAATTCCTTTTCCATGGAAGGAATAGAAAAATGGATTTCTAGGAATACAAAGACTCCATCCAAACGAGCCCTAAAACTCTAACCCTAGAAAAAAGCAGCAGCTAAAAGCCTAACGCCCTAATCCTAACAAAAATACTAAAACCCTAATCCTAAACTTAAATACCCTAAAATACGAACCCTAAAATGGTCATTTTGACAATGCTTATCTAACACTAGTCACGCTCATTATCCATCAGCATGAGACCTACATATGTAGATTGATATTTTCTAAAGGTGTATATTTTTTTAAATTTTACATGGGTTAGTTAGTGTGGATTATATTAATATTGCACTAACAAAATCTATATACGATTATAGTGACAACCAACAATTGCTAGCACGTGGCGATACCAGAACAATCACGACACATGGGAGCTAACTAGCACCCAAAAGACCGTGGTGCAAGCATTTGGGTTTCATTAAATTGACGAAGCATATATGATCTACTTGTTTCATGATCAAGTATTTAAAATTATCAATACATTACATTTGAAAGTGTTTGATGTGGTCATAGTTTTTAGAAATCTAGAACAAAAGTCAGTTTTTAAATTTTCTGCATTTTTTTTTCCATTTTTGTCACTAAGTGATATAATTTTGGCTCCAATACCATCAACTAATATTCTTATTGGTTTATCACGTAATTTTAAATCCATTATTAAAATATTCACTTTGAAATGTTAATTTCAAATTTTGAGCACAAAGCATAAGTTGTTATCAAATGCGCAAAATCACGACTTCCATCATTTATACCAACAATCCAATTTAAAACACTTATGCTTTTTGTTTTAATTTTTTCTAACAAATTAGTCGCATCTACTTTGTTGTAAGATCTTGCTAACTTATCTAACCATTTTGATCTTGCTTTACTCTGGTTACTTTAGTCTTCAAATTTTGTTTAGAATGTTGAATATAAAAAAGGATGTAAGAATTTGGTAAAGTTTCACTCATCATTTATTAATCGTTTTTGTTTATCCGATACAAATGAAATATTATCACATCGATACAAAAAAGTTTTCAAATGATATTTTGAAATTGTTTAAAACTATCAGTGTTTTTATTTTCATTAACAATAGCATAAACAATTGGATATAAATGATACTTAGGATTGTAAGCACATGCAACAAGTAAATTATATTGATATCTAAATGTAAGAAAGTAACATCAATATTAATCACATGTAAACAATTGCTTAAAAATCATCTAGAGATACCTTGAAACAAACAAAAAGTTATTATTTTTTTAGGGCTAAATAGGGTTTAGAGCCTGAATTTTATACCAGCTTAGAGTTTAAGTCTGACATGCCCAATTGGAATGTTTACTCTGAATTTTTATTTTGGTTTACTTTTCCCATTATAGCGCGCCTCTTTTCCCGCATGTATTAGTTGTTGCCCATGTACTCATATTCAGGATATAATGAAAAGAATGAAACCAAAAATAATAAATCAGGGTCCAAATATTCCAATTGGACATGTTAGGATTTAAACTCTAAGCTGGTATAAAATTCATGATCTAACGCTAATTAACACTATATTCTATAGTTATTATAAAAATATTTGATTCGGAATTTGTTTCCATAATTGTAAAATCATATTTTTTTAGGACTAACATATGCATCAACTAACTAACATTAATTTCAATAATTCAATTTCTCGGACTTTCCCAGCTTTAGAATATTTAATATATATTTGTTGATATCTATAAATGTTATTTTGAACCCATTGAGTAGTAGCTAATGAATGACATCTTGTTGTAAGTCCACTTATACAAGAATGTCGATTTTCTAATATACTAATAATAAATATTCTACCTTTCACCAATGGCTTTAGCATATATTCTCCAACAATAACTTGGTTCATCACAAACATACACAATTCTTTGGGCCTTTTTCATACTAGCTAGTTAAATAATTAAAATTATGTTCAAATGATATACAACTAGTAAATTTTAAAAAGAGATTCAAACATTTGTCCGACAAATATTTCGGGAGTGATAACATTTAAATTATTATCGACATTATCATAAATCATCACTAATTTTTCACTTTTTTTAATATAGTACGTTAGTAAATGAAACAATTTGGTTTGAAAACTAGGACCAACATTAAAATTTTAGTAATTATTAGAATTTTTTTTTACTACTTGAAATGATATTTGTGTCAACATTTGAGAATAATGGAGTAAAAAATATTTATAAACGGTGAATATAAATTACTTTGAACAAAAATTTTCCATGCTTCTTCATCATCTAAGTAATAAACAAGTAGTAAAAGAAATGCACACCTTAATATATATGAATTCATACTGAATAGGAAAACGATAGAACATAAGTGCTTAAATCATCCAATTAGTATTCCGATGCGCTAAACGAGTTGGATTAGACCTCTTTTGTAAAAATAATCCATTTAGTGCACCTGCCTGTGAGATTAATATTTTTAGAGTTAGATCCAAGAAAATATTACAAAGAACGAAGAGAATAGAGGTCAGGAGAAATGAAAATGAGAGAAGGTGAATGTACAACAACAAGATAATACAAATTGAGAATATCGAGAATAGAAGATAATTTTACATCAGAAAGAAAGTATCAAACCTCTTCCTATTATACATAAATATTTTGACCGTTAAAATCCTAACAATGTAAAATCCTAACGTTCTAAATCCAACCGTTTAGGCTTTAGTTCTCCACACCCTAACGTTCTAAAAGCATTTATTGTGTCCACATCCTAACGTCATGCCAGACGATGGCGTATCAATTGCAAAAATGCCAGATCGTTTGACATTTTTGTGTGTAATACTCCAAATTGATTGGCGTATTCATTGAATTTAAAAAAAAAATCAATGACATACGTCAACTTGTCTAACAAATTGGCCCAGTTAAGCAAAATTTTGTGAAACTTGGCCCCCTACAACCAATTTGTCGAAACTTTTCCCCCCTACACAAAATTTTTCTGATTTCCAAGGGAAAGAAAGAAAGGTGGAGAAAATAAATTAGGTTTTGATTGTCTATAATGAACCTAGATGAAGATGTAAGATGATACACATTGCTACAGGAAATTGTATTCATCTATATGACAAACGGTATTTTTTTTTTCCCTTGGGATTAATGTTAGAAAGAGAGGGTCTAGTCCCTATTCCGCCAAGGGTATTTTCTCTTCATGGGATTAATGTTAGAAAGAGAGGGCCTACCCCCTTACCCCAAGGCCTCTTTTGGTTCGCGGAATGGAAGGGAAAGGAAATCAATTCCTTGTCATTTCCTTTCCTTTGGAAAACTTTAATTCCTATTGATTTTCCTTTTCGATGTTTGGCAATGCCAAAGAATTTGGAAAGGAAAGTGAATACTTCAATGTGGAAAAGTGATTCCTTCCTTGGATGGATGGAATCACTTTCTCCCCTAATTTCCCTTCCATTGAGAATCACTTTCCTTTCCTCCTCAATTCCTTGGGCACCCAAACATAGAAAAGTAATCACTTTCCTTTCCCAACTGGGAGATTCCGCGAACCAAACGAGGCCCAAGGGTATTATCTCTTCACGGGATTGATGTTAGAAAGAGAGGGGGCTACCCCCTTACCCTAGGATATTTCCTCTTCATGGAACCAGGGCCGGCCCTGAGTTTATAGGGATCCTAGGCAAACTTTTAAAATGTGGCCCATATATAATATTAAAAAATTAACTAAAAGTAAAATTTAAAAAATGTTACAGGCAAGAATTGAACCTAGGACCTCTAGTGTATAAGTTTAACATACTAAAACTACACAACAACTATTTTGTAATAAAGGAGGAGGAGGAGGAGGAGGAGGAGGAGGAGGAGGGGGGGGGGGGGGGGGGGGGGGGGGGGGGGGAGTTGTCATGTTACGTATTAGTTCTATTTGCGATACAAGATTACTAATATATATTTAAATTAATTTTTTTGGGTCCCCAAATTCTTTTGGGTCTCTGGACGATCGTCCTGGCCGCTCTGGGCCAGGGTCGGCCCTGCATGGAACTAATATCAGAAAGAGAGGGCGTAGCTCCTATCTTTAAATTTTATATTCTTCCCATAGATGGTAAAGTTTTAATCCATTATAAGATTGTAGTGAGACTTTTTAAGAAAAGATTTTGAGAAAGACTGTAGTGAGACTTTACCCTAAACAAAAAAAGGTATTTATGAGTGCGAAGTTACCGAACTCAATTGGCACTTATGGTCAGTGAGAAGATATAACCTCATTGGCTAGGCGGACGGTCTCGAAATCGAACTGCGGAGGAGGCGGGTGTGTGTGTGTGAAAATTGTGGGCAGTGGGTCCAAATGACATGTAACGCAGTGTGCACAAAGTCACGTGCGTTACGCCGGACATTGTAAAAAAATAATTTTTTTGGGTGTCCTTGTTACTGGGGTGTACGCCTAAGGGGGAGGGGGGGCTCGAACCCGGGTCAATCGCACCGGGGACTCTGTCCCTACCACTAGGCCCCGCATACTAGAAATTATATATATATTAGCCTGTCTTATTGCTGGGGCTTAGGCGCACGCTCCTGGGGGGGGGGGGGGGGGGGGGGGAGTGGGGCTCAAACCCGGGCCATCTCCACCGGGGACTCCGTCCCTACCACTAGGCAACGACCAGCATACTAGAAATTATATATATTGTTGGTATTTTTGCTTGTTATTGTTGTTGGTGTTTTCCTTTAGAAACTAGAAAGATAGTCCCACATTGGAAAAAAATGGATGGTATATCTATAAAAAGCTTTGCTTGTGTTGAGAGATCACATGAAGTGTGGAGAGGCACATAGGTGCCATGTGGGAGCATTTTTCTAGTGGAAAGAAGGCTAAACCAACAAAGAAGCATTAATGCTTTTTATCATGCTCATGGGATAATTTCTTTATGGAGCTAAGTCCCGAAGGGTCTTAGAAACTCGGACTCGGGCTCGGAATCGGACTCGGGCTCAAGGGCATAAAGTGGGCTTTGTTGGCGCACTTTACACTTAGCACGTCAGCATCGGCGCAAGGCGCCTTGTGCGCAGTTGATGCGCTCGTGCGCTCGTCTCTACGCGAGTCGCATGCACAGGTGTTGCGCAATGGTGTGCAGTAGCTGCACAGGGGCGCAGGTGGCACACAGTGGCTGTAAAGGTGCGCACAGGAGCTGCGGTGCTGCTGCGCAGTGGCTACACATGGGTGCGCAGGTGGTGCACAGTGGCTGCACAGGGACGCGCAAGAGCTGCGCGGCTGTGCTGCTACGTGCGCAGGTTGACGGGCTAAGTGGGCTAAGTGGGCTCAAGCGGCTAATGATGTGGCTGATTGAAAGATTTGAGCGGTTATGGAAAGATTGAGTTAATCAATCAGATCCAATTTTTGTGGGATTTGTATTTAGTTCATTCAAATCTTTCCATTATTCGCTCATATCTTTTCGCTATCATTTACGGCCAAAATTAGGATTAGGGTTTCGACCCTTCTCTATAAATACTCTCTTCGTGACTTCATTGAGGACTTATGCTAAAATAAAGAGACAGAGAGTTGTGTCGCCGCTGTAATTAGAGTTCTTTGAGTTCGTAAAAGGAGGTAACATTGAGCATTCCAGAAGTTCTTTCGAACATGCTGGTTCCTGGGAGCAAATCGTAATAGGGCAAATCTTGCTTTGAGCAACGGTGATCCTTATCACCCCAACAAAGTCGTTGTATCAACTCCGGTTGAGAACGAGTATTCATCTTCGTTGCATCAACTCCGGTTGAGAACAATTATTCATCTTCATTGCATCAACTTCGATTGAGAACGATCAACAAAATTGTGGTAATCTTTTTTCGCATGCTAAGTTGCTTTTATCCATCTCACTCTTTTTAAGATATCGAGATTTCCATCTAATGATCTATTTCGGGAATAATAATCTCAAAGCAAGATTCAGATCTGATGGAAAACAACCATGCGCAACTTCTCAATACAAGTTTTAAACTTGATAAGTTTGACGAAGAGCATTTCAACGTCTGGAAGAGAAAGGTTATCCTCAATCTTCAACTCATGAGCGTCGACTATGTGTTGACAGATCCCGAGCCTTTGATTCAAGTGGGTGAAAATGCTCGAAGGGTTGCTGAAGGCATGGCTTTGCAGTCGAAGTGGAGACGAGATAACAACCTCTGCAAGTTGTTGATCTAGAACTCGATGGAGGACTCTGACGGAGTCATACAGCAAGACGGTCAATGCAAAGATTGTCTGGGAGTCTGTAGAGAATATCTACAAGGCAGATGAGAACATAAATAAGATCTACATGACGGAAAAGATCTGAAGGATGTGGTTTGAGGACGACAAAACCATGTTGTCTCAAGTCAAGGAGTTTTTCAAGTTACGTCAGAAGCTGACAAATGACGACATGCCCTTGATCGATGCTTTTGTCGTCGGGGTTATTGTCGCCAAGCTCCCACCTGGGTGGATCAACTTTATCGCGGACATGCACCATAAAAAAATAGAAGTGGATATGGAACGACTCTTGCACTGGATACATGTTATAGACGAGTTGAGGGCTTAACTCGAAGTGGACGCCTTATCCAAGCAGATGGCTAAGACGAACATGGTGGAAGTGATGGAGCTGGGGATTCCCAGGACCCTTCCTTTGGTGTACGTATTGATCGATAGAAAGTTAAACAAATCTAATACGTGTTCTAACCCTTCATAGGCGGAAACTAGGGTTCACGAATTATACCTGCGACGGAAAGGAGACAAGTAATTCCTGGCAATCTCGAGCGGACGATCCCAAGATCTTCTGCACGTATTCCTTCTTCGAGTTGGACGTCGTGTGGGCGACGATCTTCCAACCTTTTATTCTCCTTGTCAGCCCTCTCTTTCTCTCCTTACGTGAATCACGAATTTAGAGAAAATTTTAGATTTCTGATCAGTAATCTGGCGGCCAGAGAATAGAGGATATATATAGGCTACGACAGGGACCATGAGGAGAAATTAGGGTTAGGCCTCCTAACGGATCTGGATATCCCGTGTTCAGCCCGAACACATAATCCAGGCCCATTAATAATAGCTCGGTCCACTAATGAGCTATTGTTGCACTACCTCCCTAATCCCAAATTATGTTTGTAGGCTCCTTTTATTATATGCTCGTTTGGCTCCCCATGTTAAGATATCGTATGTCCGTCGATCAAATCAAGTTACTGACAAGTATATTGATTCGACATCTTTTATCCTTAAGTAGTACCGCTCAACTTTATTTGTCATGTCGGATATATTCCACCTGCAGGGTTTACATGACAATCCTTATGAGCTCCTTAAGAGGACATCATCAACCCGATGTATCGGGACATGGATTCCATTTATAATCAACAGCCCATCATACATACAATGTTATTACCCAATTCATAGAGGTTGTTGATCCATAATGAATCACACTCTTTTATGAGTCAAAGTAATGCACACTGCATATACATGTCCGTTATTATATCCGGATTAAGAGCACAAGCATCCATAATAACGGAGGTGTTTGTTCTCTTATGTAGTCAGTACAAAGAGAACAACCTCAAGTGGTCCTGTTTAATACACACAAAGTGTACTAGTATAAACTTATAGTCAAGATAGACTAATACCAGATTATACTACAACCTTTCCAATAGATTGTCCAAGTCCATCTAGGTTGTGAAATATTTATATACTCCATAGGAAACTGATAATATGATCTTCTGTGTGACACCACACACCATATTACCTACAATATAGAATATCAGACATTTGCATTAACACTTGCAACAAATACAATATGTAAACATTTGTCCATATGATTCTCATTCAAAATTTAAGGAAATAAGGTTACTACAAAAGTGATGCTTTTAGTATATAACCCTAACAATCTCCCACTTATACTCAAAGCATTGCTTTTCAGTATACTGTTACAAAACTCCCACTTATACTTAAAGCCATGCTGCTACACATCTGACTCCCATTCCCTCAACATGACTGTCAAAAGCTTTAGCTGGTAAGCTCTTTGTAAAGGGATCAGCTAGGTTGTCGGCTGATGCTATCTTGATCACAACAACTTTTTCTTTTTTTACGAAATCTCGTATCAGGTGGTACTTGCGCTCAATGTGTTTGCCTGTCTTATGGGCTCATGGTTCCTTCGAGTTTGCAACTGTACCACTATTATCACAATAAAGTGTAATAGATTTAGGCAAACTAGGTACCACATCCAAGTCCAACAGAAAGTTTCTGAGCCAAATCGCTTCTTTGGCTGCCTCAGAGGCTGCCACATACTCGACTTTCATGGTGGAATCAGCAATACATTTTTGCTTGATACTCCTCCACACAATGGCTCCACCTCCCAAAGTAAACACATAATCTGAGGTAGATTTCCTGGAATCCCTATCTGACTGAAAATCTGAGTCTGTATACCCCAAGGGAACTAAACTATCTGCCTGGTAAACTAGCATATACTCTTTAGTCCTTTTCAGGTACTTCAAAATATGCTTTACGGCAGTCCAGTGCTCTTGTCCTGGGTTAGACTGATATCTGCTGACCATGCCTACGGCAAAGCAGATATCTGGTCTCGTACATAGCATTGCATACATTAAGCTTCCTACTGCTGAAGCATAAGGAACTGCCTTCATGTTCTCTATCTCTTTAGGTGTCTTCGGACACTGCTCCTTTGATAGAGCAATTCCATGTCTAAAAGGTAAGAAATCTTTCTTAGATTTTTGCATACTAAAACGAGTTAGTACAGTATCGATATAGGAAGCTTGGGATAAGCCCAACATCATTTTCTTGCGATCTCGTAGAACTTTGATCCCAAGGATGTGACCTACTTCTCCCAAGTCCTTCATATCAAACTGTTTGGATAACCATACCCTTACATTAGATAATACCTTCACATTATTTCCAATGAGTAAGATGTCATCCACATAAAGTACTAGGAACACCACCACGTTTCCGTCACACTTTCTGTATACACATGATTCATCGTGACATTGATCAAATTCATAGGATTTTATCACCTGATCAAAACATATGTTCCAAGATCTGGAAGCTTGCTTAAGTCCATAAATGGACTTCTTGAGCTTACAAACAAGATGCTCCTGGCCCTTTTCAATGAACCCGTCTGGTTGCTTCATATAGATGTCTTCCTCAAGACTTCCATTAAGGAAAGCTGTCTTGACATCCATTTGCCAAATCTCATAGTCGAGATGAGCTGCAATAGATAAAAGAATCCGAATAGACTTAAGCATGGCTACAGGAGAAAAGGTTTCCTCATAATCGATACCCTCTCTTTGAGTAAAACCTTTTGCTACAAGTCGAGCTTTAAAGGTTTCAACCTTACCGTCTGATCCTCTTTTTCTCTTATAGACCCACTTGCATCCAATAGCTTTTACACCAACGGGTGGTTCTACAAGCACCCAGACCTGATTAGAATCCATAGATTCTATTTCAGATATCATTGCTTTTTGCCAAGACTCTACATCTTTATCTTGGAGTGCTCCATTGTAGGTAAAGGGATCATAATCTTGTTCCTCAGGGACGAAGCCTGACGACTCTCCCAAGAACATATATCTATCAGGTTGTATCACAACCCTCCCACTATGACGAGGTACTATCGGTTGTGGTGTAACATTTGTGACACGTTGTGCAGTTATTTGTGGTTCATCCTCTTGTACTGTTGGTATTGAAGTACTTGGTGTCTCACGTCTCAGTTCTTCTAGAACAACTCTACTTGTGGGTTTATGGTTCATCACATAGTCTTTCTCTAAGAATTGGGCATTGGTGCTAACAATGACCTTCTGATCCTTAGGACTATAAAATAACCTCATTTCGTTCCTCTTGGATAGCCTACAAACAAGCGTACTTCTGTACGAGATTCCAACTTATCTGCTTTCCCATTCAGCACATGTGCCCAAATGCGAACTTGTTTCAAACTAGGCTTACGCCCAATCCACAGCTCTGTGGGAGTAAGAGGTACTGACTTAGAAGGAACCAAGTTCAAAATATAAGCTGCAGTCTCTAAGGCATATCCCCAAAATGAATCTGGCAAAACCGAATAACTCATCATTGATCTAACCATCTCCATAAGAGTTCTATTCCTTCTTTCGGCTACACCATTTTGTTGGGCGTTCCAGGTGCAGTCAATTGGGATGCAATCCAGCCTCTGATAAATAATCCCTAAACTCTCCAAAGAGGTACTCGCCACCACGATCTGATCGTAATGACTTGATACATTTTCTATGACGTTTTTTCGTTTCAGCCTTGTACTCTTTGAATTTCTCAAAGCACTCAGACTTACGGCGCATCAAATAAATGTATTCATACCTTGAATAATCGTCAATAAATGTGACAAAATGTTCAAAGCCACCTCTAGCTTGGATAGTCATGGGTCCACACAAATCAGAATGAACCAATTCCAACACATCTTTGACCCTATACCCCTTTGCCGTAAAAGGCCTTCTGGTCATTTTACCTTCCAAGCAGGATTCACAGACTGGTAGTGCATCCACTTCCAATGAACTCAAAGGTCCATCTTCAACCAGTCTTTGAATCCTTCTTAGGTTAATATGTCCCAATCGCAAGTGCCAAAGATATGTTTGGTTCATACAAGAAGGTTTTTTTTCTCTTATTTAAGTTAGATGAGATATTATTCATTTCCATAAGTTACATTGTGGGCGAAATAGGATTAATGACATACAAATTATCAACCAATGCACTAGAACAGATAAAATGTTTATTCTTTCTAATAATAATATTTTCATTAAAATAAACTGAATATCCATCCTTAACTAACATAGAAACAGAAACTAAATTTCTTCTAAGTGAAGGTGCATAAAGACAATCTCTCAATGTCAAAGACTTATTTCTACCAAAAGATAAAGTAACATCTCCTAATGCAACGACCGATACTTTTGTAGCATCACCCATGAACAAGCATATCTCTCCATCACTGAGCCTTCTGGTTTCCTGGAACCCCTGCAATGTATTGCAGACATGATTAGTGGCTCATGTATCTATACACCAGGTGCCGGTAGATAACACCGCTAAACATGTTTCAACTACTAGTAAATGAGATATACCTTCTTTGTTTCCTTGTTTGAGAAGTGGACAATCAGTCTTCCAGTGTCCTGACCCTTTGCACTTGAAACATTTGCCTTTCGGCTTTTTCACCGCGCCTTGAGGTCGCATGCCCTTCTTTGTTGAGTTTGCCTATTTCTGAATGTTATTCTTCTTCTTACCGCCTTTTGGCTTAGAAGTAGAAGCCTTTTCAGAAACAAAAACATGACCACTCTGCCTAAAGAGAGATTCAGCATCCTGTAGCTCTTTTGCAAGTTCTGTCAAACTATACAACCTTTTATTCATGTTGTAATTAAGGCAGAAATTGTCAAAACTTTTAGGCAGAGTCCCGAGAATGATATCGACCTGGGTTTCCCCATCGATTTTAGCTCCAAGGATCTCCATCTCATTCAGATGACCCATCATCTTGAGAACATGATCCCTTACTGGTGTACCCTCAGCCATTTTTGTATTCATCAAACATTTCATAGCAAACTGCCTAGCTGCTCTACTCTGATGTCTGAAGAGTTCCTTGAGGTTATACATCATGTCATAAGCTGTGGCCATGGCCTGATGCTGATGTTGCAGTACATTTGACATAGATGCCAGAATGTAACACCGCGCCATCCCATCTGCCTTTTTCTACTTCTTATAAGCCTCTTTGACCTCTTCATCAGAGTTAGCATCAGGCTTAGGTGGGCATTCCTCAACAAGTACATATTTGTACTCCTCAGCAGTCAGAACAATGTCCAAATTACGTTTCCAGTCAATATAATTAGGTCCAGTAAGTTTGTTTTCTGTAAGAATTACCATAAGTGGACTGAAAGAACCCATTTTTGAAATCCTGAGAATCACATAAATAAAATTATGTAGGGCAAAAAAAAACTTTTTGAATTAACTAAATATTGATTCCCTCAAAACAATAATAAGAAATTCACCAATACCTTGAACACCATGAATTTAGCATGCCACGATAGTGTGGACGTATACAAATTCAACTTTGTTCAAGTAGATTTTTCTTCTTAATTTTACTATCATGTCAATATAACTTTATGGCAAATAAATTAATATGCTGGTCTTGCTCTGGTCATACAAATAATAGCAGTGACTCCGATGGGGAGGATACCATTATTTGTATCTAAGTGTATACCATTACTTAATACTAAGTCCATTACCTTGTACTGAGTTCCTTCAGATGGAGAAGTGAACACATACTAGGTAACTTTCTACAATGATCCCTAAGGAAGTTTTTACTGGTGATCCATAATTATACTCATCCGATATGGAGGAAAGCACTAAAGCCAACACGCAAGTATAATTACATCACCTACAAACCAGTAATGGAGACCATAGAATTTATATTAAATAAAAATCCTCTCCCACTTAGTTATTTAACAATGAGGGTTTTTCTACTAGTTGATATTATGTCCATGTTATCCATTATTAATGTAGGCTTGGTTTTTCAAAAAAAACAACCACACAATAATAAACATGCATAATCAAAAAAAGTAAAATGACAAAAATAAGAGAAAATATCCAACTATTATGGTCATCTTTGCTGCTCCGTCCTCAACTGTAACCCCCTATTTTTTTAAAATTTTAATAAATGAAAAATAATGCCAAATTTGCTCCAAATTGATTCCATTGGTTCTAAATATTTTTCTATTAATTTTAGAATTTTATGCGATTTATTTGGAGTTATTTGGAGTTCGTACGAATTTTTACGATTTTTGAACTTGTAGGAGCATTTTGGTAAATTACACATTAGGGCAACTTAGTGAAAATGGCACACTAGTAATTTTAGGATTTTATGATGGGTATTTTGGTAATAAAATTTCAGCAAGGAAGGTTCCTAATTTTTTCTATAAATAGGACCCTAGGGTTGTGCGTTGAGACAAATCCCTAGCCCCTCCTCTCTAATTAAAGCTCTGAAGCATTGCATTTCTAACAAAAGGCTTTGAAGGCTTGCTGGTTAGTGAGCAGAGCTTAAGCGCGCCCCCTCTTCCTCAGGTTGGCAGTTCGAATCCCCCCTTAATCATAGGATTTCTTTTCATTTTTCTGTTAGGATATATTCACATTAGCTTTCAAATAAATTTCCTAAACCCCTCCGTATATCACTTAGGTCGAATTGGCCTACTGGCCAGCGCCTCCGCTGTCAAACCCACGCGCCCTACAGACACGAGTTCGAGCCTCCCCTTAGGCTATAAACCCCCATTTTTGATATCATTTTAGTTTCATATGTATCTATGTGTTTCCCTTCGCAATAAATAGATCAGAAACCCTATTTGTGACATACGGGCCAAATGGCCCCATGGCCGGTGTAGAATGCGTGAGTTTCCCCGTTCTGTGGGCAGGGTTCGAGCCCTTGTGTGTTGTTTGTGTGTTTGTTTTGTTTGTTTTTTCTTGTTGTGTTAATTCTTTGTATTGAATATATATCTATAAATATATATAATATATATATATATAATATTAAAAATATATATATATATTTTTTTAATATTATATATATATATATATATATATATATATATATATTATATATATATATATATATATATATAACTCTCCTTAAATAATTATGATAAAATGACGTTGATATAATATTGGTTTTATTGTGTTTTGGATAAACACCTCATATATATTATTATATATTCAATTCAGTCATTTAAATTCAAGTCATTTATATTATTATGTCAATATAAATACAGGTCTATACTGTAATATGATTTAAATTAGGTCATTTAAATTTATGTCAATATAAATACAGTGCATATACTGTAATATGTATTTAAATTATGTCATTTAAATTCAAGTCATTATATTATTATATAAATACAGTGCCTATACTGTAATATGTATTAAATTATGTCATTTAAATTTATGTCAATAAATACAGTGCCTATACTGTAATATATAATAAATACAGTGCCTATACTATAATACTTATTTATAAATACAGTGCCTATACTGTAATATGTACGCTTTTAATTTTTGCAATTTAAATTCCACGTATTAATTTATGCATTTATTTACGATTACGTACTTGGGCAAACGACCACTCTGAGTCCAAGCCTAGCATGGGTTGATTGGACTCAAGTGAGCCTACACATATCGGGGTCTAGTCAAGTCATATGGACTTGATTCACGGCTTCGGGTCTTGTATCTGGACTTCGGTTCAATTTCAAATACATGGACAAAAATATTAAATAATTAATTATTTACTGTTAATTGCTGTTCTTGAATTTTTATATATATTTTAATTCCTATAAAAATCTGGGTAAAATTGTATTTAAATACTATGTTAACCTAGCTAATTATTATAATTTTTCCAGCATTTAATAAGTACTTTTAGTATTTTATAAAAATGCCAAACCAGAAATCATTTTTAATGTACACTTGTATTCTGATTTTTAATAAATACTTACACTGGATTATAAATTCCAGAAAAATTATATTAAATTTCTATAATTAACAAGGATCAATTTAGTGTATTATTTCATATAAAATAGAACTATATAACTATCTTAAAAATTATTGGAACATAATGTACAGTTTGATTAATTAAATAATTAAATTGACTTGCGTGTTTTGGGATAATTTAGTATCGGGACCTTATCCTACCTTAGTATAGAGACCTACTTGTTAGTCTAGACGTTGTAACACCTCACTTTAGACTACTAGAGCTTAGCATAGCTAGTGCCCTATTAGGAGCCGTGTCATAACACTAGTGTAATCTCAATCATAACTTAGAGGCTGAGTTGTATATCATTTTTACAGGACATCGGACATCTGTACCTTCATACTATTACTCTTGCTTTGCTCAAGACAAGTACCTCTACGAACTTTATTTACTGCATGTAATGAATTGTGTATAAACCATGTTAAATACCGATACCTAAAACTGCAAGTCATATCTGGAATATCTCTACATGTTTCACATACTTTATACTGCTCTCAGTACCGACTATGTTTTATACTGTTCTCGTATCTCTCACATGTTAGAATCTGGATTATGGGAAAACTGATAGTTGAGTACGTGATCATGCCCCCACGCTGCGACCTTGAGCCGTGTAAGGAAGACATTATGCATGTAGACCTTGCCATAGGCCAATATCCTGCGGTACTTGTACGTGTGTACATTTAGGCATGTACGGAAGTACATATTGTTCTTACCGGTGCCACAGCACTATCACCTATTGACCGAACACGTACCTGCTCCAGTTTTAAACAATATATATACATATGTCACCATGACAAATGTATCATTGACATGATAGTTGTGATATTACATGATAGATTGTGCCATGACATGATTCCAGTTATTACATATCTTTTCATTTCATGCTCTGTATATACTGTTTGTAGTACAAGTACTTGCTCCCGTCCTGACAGGATAACGTTGTAGGTGTGCTTTCCGAGGAGGAAATACTTTGCAATACTTTTTATGGAGCTGCTTTTGAGGACCTGGCTCTTGCTCCAGAAGAGGCCCCAGCGGGGAACCTTGCTTAGACATTGCCAGTCGGCTTTAGACTTAGAATTATTACAACTTTGTTTAGTTACTGGACTTTGTCTCCAGTTATTACTTTGGAAGTGTATTAAACTTTAAAACATATTTGCTTTCATCTATAAATGCTGTGTTGTGACAAACAATCTCAAATGCTTTAAATATAATCTTAGCACACTTAGTACTATCCTGACTACCTTCTAGAACAGCTTACTACGCTTTTACCAAGCGTAGGCTGGACATAGCTCGGCCTGGCCCAACAATTTGGATAGCGGGTCGTGATATCAACTATCCGAATCCAAAATCTGGCGTTGCGCAGATCTATACGGGGTTCGACCTGCCCGGTCAGGTCACGGGGTTCGGGGCAGCGCCCGATTTTTTTTAAGGTTTTGGCTGTTGATTCCTTCATCGAAATCATCTGTGCCTCTGGGCTGCTTAAAATCAGCATCTCGTCCGGCGTCAGAAACAACCACCACCGCCATCATGATTGATCAAAAATAATTAAAATTACATCAATCCTATGCCTCCCGAAGGAGTTCACACATAATCTAGATTGAAAAATTAAAATAATAAGCACAATCAACCCTCGTGATTTTAATTACATCCACAGCAACAACAAACATCCACGACATGTCCGTGGTTTAAACAAACAATAAAAAAAAAAGCATTGGACCATAATAGTTGGATCTAAGATGCCTGCAAAACCGAGTTAGAACAGATCTACATATACCGACTATTACATAGCGCAGGTTTTATTGGACAACATGGACGTATCAATCAATACGTAGATCCAAAGTGGCTCTGATACCAATTGATGGAACTGGGGATTCCCAGGACCCTTCATTTGGTGTGCGTATTGATCGATAGAAAGTTAAATAAACCTAATACGTGTTCTAACCCTTCATAGGCGAAAACTAGGGTTCACGAATTATACCTGCGGCGGAAAGGAGACAAGTAATTCCTGGCAATCTCGAGCGAACGACCCCAAGATCTTCTGCACGTATTCCTTCCTCGAGTTGGACGTCGTGTGGGCGACGATCTTCCAACCTTTTATTCTCCTTGGCAGCCCTCTCTTTCTCTCCTTACGTGAATCACGAATTTAGAGAAAATTTCAGATTTCTGATCAGTAATCTGGCGGCCAGAGAATAGATGATATATATAGGCTACGGCAGGGACCATGAGGAGAAATTAGGGTTAGGCCTCCTAACGGATCTGGATATCCCGTGTTCAGCCCGAACACATAATCCAGGCCCATTAACAATAGCTCGGTCCACTAATGAGCTATTGTTGCACTACCTCCCTAATTCCAAATTATGTTTGTGGGCTCCTTTATTATATGCTCGTTTGTCTCCCCATGTTAAGATATCGTATGTCCGTCGATCAAATCAAGTTACTGACAACTATATTGATTCGACATCTTTTATCCTTAAGTAGTACCGTTCAACTTTATTTGTCATGTCGGATATATTCCACCTGCAGGGTTTACATGACAGTCCTTATGAGCTCCTTAAGAGGACATCATCAATCCGATGTATCGGGACATGGATTCCATTTATAATCAACAGCCCATCATACATACGATGTTATTACCCAATTCATAGAGGTTGTTGATCCATAATGAATCTCACTCTTTTATGAGTCAAAGTAATACACACTGCATATACATGTCCGTTATTATATCCGGATTAAGAGCACAAGCATCCATAATAACTGAGGTTTTTGTTCTCTTATGTAGTCAGTACAAAGAGAACAACCTCAAGTGGTCCTGTTCAATACACACAAAGTGTACTAGTGTAAACCTATAGTCAAGATAGAGTAATACCAGATTACACTACAACCTTTCCAATAGATTGTCCAAGTCCATCTAGGTTGTGAACTATTTATATACTCCATAGGAAACTGATAATATGATCTTCTGTGTTACACCACACACCATATTATCTATAATATAGAATATTAGACATTTGCATTAACACTTGCAACAAATACAATATGCAAACATTTGCCCATATGATTCTCATTCAAAATTTAAGGAAATAAGGTTACTACAAAAGTGATGCTTTTAGTATATAACCCTAACAGGAAGGAGAAAATTCTATAGGGAAGCAGAAGGCTCCCTACTAAAAGAAGAAAGACGTTCACCATTTGAAGGTGAAGTCGGCTCAGTTCAAGCCCAAGTCCATAGACCCTGGGACTTGTTTCAACTGTGGCAAGAAAGGCCACTGGAATAGGGACTGCAAAGAAAAACTAAGACAAAAGAAGCAAGGTGAGGCTAACTTTGTTGCTATGATTCCGCAGGTTGACTCAGCTGGGATTGACACGGACCGGTGGATAGATACTAGGGTCTCGTGTTATGTTTGCTTAAAGAAGGAGTGGTTCACCATGTACCAACTTGTTTCTAAGAAGGTTTTGGTGGCGAGCCAAACACAAGCTGAAGTACTCGAGATCGAGACGGTGGTATTGCAACTGACTTCGAAAAAGTCGCTGACACTTCAGAATGTGAAGCACGTACCTGCTATAGCCAAGAACTTGTTCTCTGGAAGCCTATTCTGTAACGCAGGCTTGAGGATGGACATTAACGTTGGTCAAGTCGTTATGTCTTATAAATGAACATACTTCGGGAAAGCTTTCTGTACCGAAGGGATGTTCAAACTGCAACTTGTAACTCCTATGGAGATAGTGAATGCAGTTTCTTCTTCTGGTTATTCTCTTGAGTTGTGGCATAAGAGACTAGGACATGTTCATTGTAAAAAAATAAACAAGATGTCTAGTCTAGGACTTATCTCCAAATATGGGGGTAAGGAGTTGGAGAAGGGTGAGGTTTGTACATAGACGAAGATCACAAAAAAACCGTTCAAGCGGGTAAACCGAAGTACAGATCTTCTGGAGTTGGTGCACTAAGATATCAGTGACTTCAAACAATTCTCCACAAAGGCCGGGATGAAGTATTTTATTATTTTCATCGATGACTTCTCAGAGTACGCGTTCGTTTATCTGCTCAAGTCTAAAGATGAAGCATTTGAGAAGTTTAAGGACTTCAAGGTTGAAGCCAAACGTCAAACTGGACAATAACTCAAGAGACTCAGAAGTGATCGGGGTGGCGAGTATAGGTCTCATGAATTCGTATCGTTCTACATAGAACATGAAATTATCAACAAGACAACTGCTCCGTCCTCCCTCAATCAAATGGTGTTGCTGAAAGAAAGAACAGAACGTTAACAGAGATGATGAACTCAATGTTGTTGACTACGGGTCTTCCAAATTGCTTCTGGGGTGAAGCAGTGCTTACGGCTACGTTCATATTGAACAGAGTGCCACATGCAACTTCGGAAGTCACTCCTCATGAACTTTAGTTCAAGGTCAGACCCAACTTGATGTAATTCGAGTATAGGGGTGTCTTGCGTATGTGAAGCTGCCGGATTTGAAGATTCAGAAGCTAGAAACAAGGACTAGGAAGACTATATTCCTAGATTATGCTGATAAGCGTGATGCTCGGAGGTTCCTTGATATTGAGTCAAATCATATCATTGAATCTTGCGATGCAGAATTCTTTGAAGATAAATTTGCAAGACACAAGAACATTATTCTCGTGGACATTTTGGAGAACAATATGAGTGCGCAGGAGGCTCAAGTTCCTTGCGAAGATGTAGTCCAAGAAGATGTTATTGCTGCAGAAACAACTGTTGAACCAAAACTCGTAGAACCTGTATCTAAGCGAATGAGAAGACAAAAGGACTTTGGAGAGGATTTCATCACCTATCATGTGGAAGCAGACTCGCTTACCTATGATGAGACGATGAAGACCAGAGATGTTGTCTTCTGAAAGGAGGTTATTAATGATGAGTACGACTTGATAACCTCCAACAACACGTGGGAGTTGGTTGATCTGCTTGAATGAGCAAAACTAATCGGATGTAAATGGATCTTCAAGAAGAAGATGAAGGATGATGGAACTGTTGACAAGTTCAAGGCAAGATTAGTTGCTAAGGGGTTTTTTCAGAAGTAGAAGATCAATTATTTTAACACATATGCTCCAGTAGCACGGATGACAACCATCAGGATGTTGATTGCTCTGAGCGCAATTCATAAGTGTCACGACTCGCTACCCAAATTGTTGGGCCAGGCCGAGTCATGCCCAGCCTACGTTTGATATAAAACGTAGTAAGCTGTTCTAAAGACAACAGGATAAGACTAAAATGTGCTAACAGTTCTATAAGTGAATATAAGTCATAAATGCTCCAAACACAAAAGTCGTCTCATATAGTAAAATGTCCAAAGTACAAGTCTGAAATGTAAAACTGGATACATGTCCAGTTACAAAAATACATAGTCTAAATACATGACTACTCTCAAAAGTCTAAAAACAAAAGACAACTAGGCGAGGTTTCCTGCAGGAACATCCTCGTAAAGCAAAGCCGGGTCCTCGGCAGTAACTCCATAATATGTGTCGCAGAGTAACTACTCCTCAGTAAGGACACCTACAATGTTATCCTGTCAGGACGGGAGCAAGTACTGAATCTAGCAAACTAGCATATGAAACATGAATATAAGAGAAAATAACTGGAAACATGGCATCACACAATCTATCATGACAATGACACATATGTCATAGAGACAGATGTATATGTAATGTTTAAAACTGTAGCAGGTACGTGATCGTCAATAGGTGTAAAATGTACTGTAGTACAAGTATATAAAATATACTTCCGTACAAGTAAAACAAGCGATAGATGTACATACGTACAAATACAGCTGGTGCACCTACGACAAGGTTTACATATAAAATGTCAACCTTGCTCGGTACGTACGTACGAGTAAGGGGGCATGATCACGTACGCTACTAACAGTTTCCCCATAACCCATATTCTAATCATGTGAGAGATACATAAAGACTGTTCTAAGCATGGTAGTAATGGAAAGTACAACATATGATATTTTAACTTGCTACCCCAAGGATCAGCATTTAACATGGTTGGATTAGCAGTTCATTTATGTAACAATATGTAAAGTTTGTAGAAAGTACTTGCCTCTAGCAAAGCAAAGCAAAACAAGCTGCGATAAAAGTGCTATAGATGTCTGGTAACTCGTCACTGTAGAAATAAATGCATAAACTTAGTTTTTACACTAAGCTAAAACACTAAGACACTAATTGGTGCAACACGACTTGTGACTGGACACCTAGCCAAAATAATAATTTTAGCATAGGAGACCAATGTGGGGTGACACACTACTTTTACTAACTTTCTAGGATCTTTACACTAGTGAGGGGTGAGGTTCAACACGGCTAAAACTCAAAGTAACACAAAAAGTTACAAGTCATAATTAATCAATAAATAAATCAAATGACCATTGTGTTTTAATAATTTTTGAGATAGATAAAAAGCTTATTTTTACATAAAATAAAGTACCAAAATGATCTTTGCTAATTATAGAAATTTATTATAATTTTTCTAGAATTTATTAACCAGTACAAGTATTTTATAAAAATCAGTTTTCCTAAGTATACAGAAAATGAGTTTTGGTTTCATATGCCAAACTAGTGGCAAAACAATAAATTAAATACTATAAAAATTATACTAAATTAGCTAAATTAACATATGATGTAAATACTATTTTTTCCAGAATTCTAATAGTACTTTAAGTATTTTTAGAAAATCAAAAACAGCATTGCACACAATTGAAATTAAATAATTAATTATCTGCGTATTTTGTCCATGTATATATTTGAACCAAAGTTCAAATACATGACCCAAGGCCATGAATCAAGTCCAATATGACTTGTACAGGTCTTGAATGTGTGAAAACACATTTGGGCCCAAAAACCCATGCTAGGCTTGGACACCAAATGGTTGCAGTAATTTAAATATACAAAAATACAAATTGGTAAAAAGTGCAAATTAAATATTAATATTATAATAAGGTAAAATTATACAAAATGAATATATACATACCTATGTTAAAAGTACATATATATATATATATATATATATATATATATATATATATATATATATATATATATATATAAGAAAATACTTAATTGTAAAGTATATATACATATACAAACATTGTATACATATATATATTAATATATATATATAATAATATATATACACATGAAAATATATACATATATACATATATGTATATAAATACAAATATATATATATAAAAATTTACTAACTATAAAAATATATATACATATATAAAAATACTGCTAATATACAACATATACATATATATATATATATATATATATATATATATATATATATATATATATATATTATATATATACATATATATACATATATATATAAAATATATATATATATATATATATATATATATATATATATTATATATATATATATATATATATATATATATATATATATATATATATATAAATATAAATATATATATATATATAATAACAGAAAATAGAAAATAAAAAGAAAAAGAAAAAGGAAAAGAATTAAACACAGCAGTAAGGGGGCTCGAACTCGAGCCAGAGCGCGGGGGGGGGGGGGGGGGGGTAAGTCGGGTCGGGCTGGCCAGGGGGTCAGCCCGAGGGTTGTGTTAGAGTTAGGGTTTATTTTAATTTATTTAGGTTAGGTTAAACATTATATAAAAAAATAAAATAAAATTGATCTTGTGTCCGGACAGTTAGGGACACAGGATTTCTACGTGTCCGTGTTATGCACGACACGTACGAATGCTAAAACACGTGTCCAAACACTGGACTAGTGTCCCCGTGTCCTGGCGAACATGGCTTTGGGACACGGATGACACGATATGAGCTCTGTTACTCACGTGTCCGACGTCTAAGGGGGAATTCGAGGGTGCTGGCGGGCGGAGGAGACGTCGTGGTTGGGGCGCCTTGGTGGCGCTGGGCTCCTCTCGTCGGGACGAACCGAATGGTGGTGGTGGCGCTCGACGACGATGGTTGGTGAGGCGGTGGTAGGGTACGCCGGAGTTAGGGTTCAGGCGAGATTTAAATGGGGAAGACGGGGGGGCTGCGGTGGCTGTGGTGGGTCGAAGTGGGGGTGGTCGAGCTGAGGGGGGTGAGGGGGTTTAAATAAGGGGTTGAAGCGGTCGGGGGGCAGCCGGAAAGGGCGGGGGCAGGCCGCGCTGGCGGTCGTCGGTCAGCGGAGTGGGTGAGGGGAGAGAGAGTGTGGTCGTGGGGGGGGGGGGGTAGTGTAGGTTAGCAACTAGGCCCCCATAGTTTTAGGTTTTACAGAAAGGCCCCAACAGTAGCTAAATGCAAAATAGAATTTGCATTCCGCATTTAAAACATTTAAAGTAATTATAAATCTACATTAAAACAATTCTAAAATTTACAAAATGATATTAAAATATTTAAATAAATTACAAAGTGATATTTTTAATATATAAAACTCATTTAAAAATCATTTAAAAATTTTAGAAAAATTCCTAAAAATCCTAATAATCATTTTAAGGCTAAAAATGACATTAATAATTAATTAACATTTAATTAACTAAAATTTGAAAAACAGGGGCTTACATGTCTTCCCTCTTTGAAAAATTTCGTCCTCGAAATTCACAAGGATTGAAGACCCTACAATATTCTAACATAGCAAGCAATGCAACAAAATGACTAAGGCTGCGATCGAAACTAACCTCTAAGGTATCAAGCGGGAACGGGTGGTTCCCTCGCAGCGGTTGGATCGAACAGGTAAGGGTATCTCTCCCTCATGTCCGACTCCCTCTCCCAAGTAGATTTACCTGGAGAGTGACGGCTCCAAGCTACTCGTACTAAGGGTATAACCTTGTTCCTCAGCCTTTTCTCTCTCCTGTCTAATATCTCCACTGGCTGCTCAGAAACTGTAAGGCTCGGTCCGACCTCCAACTCTGAATGATCTAGCACATGACTGGGGTCCGGAACATATCTCCGCAGCTGGGATACGTAAAAGACATCGTGAACTTCTGCTAGGTTGGGTGGAAGTGCAACCCTGTAAGCTACGTCTCCGATCCTGCCAAGTACCTCAAACGGCCCGATGTATCTGGGGCTCAGCTTCCCTCCTCGTCCGAACCGGATCGTCCCTTTAGTAGGCGATATCTTCACTAGCACCATATCACCGTCTGCAAACTCCATCGGCCTGCGACTAGCATCAGCCCAGTGTTTCTGCCTATCCTGAGCTACTCTGAGCCTGTCTCTGATCATCCCGACTTTCTTTGCTGCATCCGTGATCATCTCTGGCCCAAGCATAACTCTGTCTCCAACATCATCCCAAAATAGCGGTGTGCGGCATCGTCGTCCATAAAGCGCCTCGAAAGGAGATATACCGATACTGGCTTGGTAGCTGTTGTTGTATGAAAACTCTACCAAGTGCAGATGGCTCTTCCATGATCCTCCGAAGTCCAGCACGCAGGTCCTCAGCATATCCTCCAGTGTCTGTATCGTCCTCTCGGACTGCCCATCTGTCTGCGGGTGGTACGCTGTACTGAACTTGAGCCTACTGCCCAACTCCTCCTGCAAGCTCCTCCAATAGTGGGATGTAAATCTGCTGTCTCTGTCCGACACGATGCTCACCGGCACTCCGTGTAGGCAAACTATCTGCTGCATGTATAGCTCCGCCAACTTCTCGGTGGAAAGCCCCACCTTGAAGGGTATGAAGTGCGCACAATTCGTCAGGCTGTCCACGATAACCCAAATGGCATTCTTCCCTCCTTGGGAACGAGGAAGCCCTGAAACGAAGTCCATCGTAATATGTTCTCACTTCCACTCGGGAATGGGCAACGGCTGTAACAAATCAGCTGGCCTCTGGTGCTCCGCCTTGACCTGCTGGCAAACTAGGCATCTCGAGATGAAACGTAATACATCCCTCTTCATCCCGTGCCACCAAAGATGTTCCCGCAAGTCACGGTACATCTTGTTAGCACCAGGATGAATAGAATATCTCGATCGGTGCGCCTTCTGCAAGACTGCCTCTACCAGCTCTCCCTTCGGCATGCACAATCGGCTGCCATGCCTCAAGGATCCAACCTCTGCTATCGTGAAGTCATCCAGCAATCCTGCTAACGCCTGGGCTCGAAGTCTGCGAAGGCTCTCATCTGTAGACTGTGCCTCCCTGATCTGCTCCATCAAACCTGACTGAATGTCAAGCGCCATCATCTGTATCACTGATCCTGGCCGAACTAGCTCGATACCGAGCTTCTCCAGATCCTCCCGCAAATGCCGATCAATCATCAAGTACCATGCCATCGAATGCCTGCTCAGCGTATCTGCCACCACATTTGCCTTCCCAGGATGATACTGTAAATCGATGTCGAAGTCTTTCATCAACTCCAACCATTATCTTTGCCTCATGTTCAGCTCTTTCTGCGTGAATACATACTTCAAGCTTTTGTGGTCAGTAAAGATCTCCACACGCTCTCCGTATAAGTAATGTTTCCATAACTTGAGTGCAAAGATCATCGCAGCTAACTCTAGGTCATGGGTAGGATAATTTCTCTCATGAGTCCGCAATTACCTAGATGCATAAGCAATCACTTTCCCATGCTGCTGTAGGACACATCCTACCCCCTTCCCAGAAGCATCACTGTATATGGTGAAACCTCCAGAACCTGAAGGTAATGCTAGAACTGGAGCGGTCGTCAGCCTCCTCTTCAGCTTCTCAAATGCTGCCTGGCAGTCCTCTGACCAGATGTACTCTGCGTCCTTCCGTGTCAGCTTCGTCATGGGTTCAGCTATCCTAGCAAAGTCCTGGACGAACTTTCTATAATAGCCTGCTAAACCCAGAAAGCTCCTGATCTCTGAAACTGACGTCGGAGCCTTCCATGTCTCAACTGCAGCAATCTTCCTGGGATCCACCGAGATTCCATCTCCAGTGACTACATGGCCGAGTAACTCCACTCGGTCTAAAAAGAACTCGCACTTCAGTAATTTGGCAAACAATCTCTCCTGCCTCAGAATCCCCAAAACTATTCGCAAGTGCTCTGTATGCTCCTCCGGCGTCTTCGAGTATATCAGGATGTCGTCGATAAATACTACGACGAACTTATCCAGATACTGGTGAAATGTCTTATTCATCAGATTCATAAAGACAGTTGGCACATTTGTGATACCAAATGGCATCACCAGAAACTCGTACTGCCCGTACTTCGTGTTGAACGCCGTCTTCTGGATGTCTGCTGCCCTAACCTTCACCTGGTGGTACCCGGATCTCAAGTCTATCCTGGAAAACACCTTCGCCCCGCTCAACTGGTCGAACAAATCATCTATCCTGGGCAGAGGATATTTGTTCTTGATGGTGATGGCATTCAAGGCCCGGTAGTCAATACACAACCGGACTGTACCATCCTTCTTAGGCACAAAGAGCACTGGCGCTCCCCATGGAGAAGCACTGGATCGAATGAAACCCTTTTTCAACATGTCATCAATCTGCTCTTTCATCTCTAATGCCTCCTTGGGATTCACTCTATAGCAAGTCCGGGATACTGGTGATGAACCCGGCACTAAATCTATGGTGAACTTCACATCTCTGTCAGGCGAAAGCCCTGGAAGATCCTCTGAGAATACATCCATAAACTCCCTAATGATAGGGTGTGGCTGTGCTACGTCCCCAACTGTCGCACAACAGTTCGGCTCTAGGCTGATCTCCGGCCCTGTCCTCCTGACACTGAATGGTGCTGTGCCTGGGGGACTGAACAAAATACTACCCTCATGACAATCTATAGATGTATGGGCATAGCTAAGCCAGTCCATCCCCAATATGATATCATAACCGGGGAGTGGCATCACAAAGAATCGTCCCCTGAACTCTCTTCCGGCTATAAAAATAGAACATCTATAGTTAGATCTAATAGGCACTGGTCCTCCTCCCGTCATCACTCTACTAATCTCCGCAGTAGGTGTAGCTACTAGATGGTGTTTATGCATAAACTCTAATGATAGGAAGCTATGAGATGCACCAGAATCAAACAAGCATACAGCTAGAAAAGTATATAAATAAACATGACCTGTGATGACGTCAGCTAAGTAATCTGGCTCCGAAACCTGCTCCGACTTCGGCTCGAGAGCTAGACTATAAACCTTTCCCTCAGGTCCCTTCTGCTGTTGCAGATGCTGTCCAAACCTCTGCTGCTGAGTCGAAAGCGGTCCTCTAGGTCCCTTGGCTACTGGGCATTCCCGTATCATGTGGGTGGCAGACCCGCAAACTAAGCACTGCTTCAACCTCTTCCTGCAGATGGAGTAATCATGCCCTGGTCTTCCGCAGAAAGAACATATAGCTCCCTTCGACTGCTGCTGCTGATGTCGGGGGTCCCGGGGCTCTAACTGGCGGAGTCTGATGATGTGGTGTAGGGGGACGGTAAGTCTGCTGGGGCGGCGTCGGTGCTCTCTGCTGGAAAGCCTGACGCTTGGACGGTCCCTCATGATGTACAGAAGCCGGCCTCTTGCTAGACAGAAGACGCTCCTCAATGCTCCGGGCCAACTCTAGGCTCTGGTAGTAGTCTGTCGTACCGTTCGCCACTATAAGAATGCCAATGTCTGGAACTAGACCATGGCAAAACCTACGGGTCATCTCCTCTGGATCTGCAACCAGACTATGAGCGAAACGGGTCAGGCGACTAAACTCTGCCGCATACTCGTCAACAGAACGGTTCCCTACTGGATGTTCTGGAATCGTAGCCCCATGGCTACTCTAGCAGTGGTCGAGAGAAGAATTTTTCTTGAACTGGGTCTTGAACTGATCCCAAGTGGCTCTCCCTCTCGCAAATAACGGCTCATTCCGTAACCAGACTCCTGCCAGTCTATCAGCAGAAATCCCGCTGCCTCGACCTGGAGGTCATCGGCATCCTGACTCCTAGGAGCTTCTCTCTACCGAATCTAGCCAGTCACTGCTACTACTATGCCCTCAGTCCCTGAGAACTCCTTGGGATTCAGACCCATGAAGTCCTTGATCGTCCCCGCTCTCTGTCGTGGCTCTACAGGTGGTGGGACACGGGACGTTCCTCAGAACGCTCCATGCTCTGGCGGAGTAGGGCAGTCTGCTCCTGATGGGTTGTTAGGAACCCCGGACCATAGTGAGCAGCTGGTTCCCGTCGAGTGTGACGGAAAGCTGGGTAGGTATGATGATAGGGGGTGGTGGAAGTATCGGGGCCTGTGGGACTGGGATGTGGAAGGTGGTGGAGGCATGGGTCTATGGATCTGTGGAGTGGGGAGGGTGGTAGGTGGAGGTGGGGGTGTATCAGTCAACTGGTCAGTGACTGGATAGGGAGTGCACCATTCTCAGGTGTAACATACTGGGACGAACGAGTAAGCACATCTAATAAAAAAAATAAAAAGGACTTATAAGGACTTGTTAAAGTAAGCAATCATAGGCAAGAAAATCTAATTATAATAGCAAGCAAGTGATGTATTCCTATGTTGCAATCCTAGCATTCCTCTAGGTGTTCTAAGCGTCATTTTAATGTGTCTAATTACCTTAAGTTCCTAATTGCAGGCATGTTGGGTACAATAACGTAACCCAAACAATTTAGTCAGGACCTGCATGGGCCACACTAAAAACATGTCACGACCCGCTACCCAAATTGTTGGGCCAGGCCGAGTCATGCCCAGCCTACGTTTGATAAAACGTAGTAAGTTGTTCTAAAGACAACAGGATAAGACTAAAAAAGTGCTAACAGTTCTATAAGTGAAATAAGTCAACTGCTCCAAACACAAAAGTCGTCTCATATAGTAAAATGTCCCAAAGTACAAGTTGAAATGTAAAATGGATACATGTCCAGTTACAAAATATGTAGTCTAAATACATGACTACTCTCAAAAGTCTAAAATAAAAGACAACTAGGCGAGGTTCCCTGCAGGACATCTTCGTAAAAGCAAAGCCGGGTCCTCGGCAGTAAACTCCATAATATGTGTCGCAGAGTAACTCCTCCTCAGTAAGGATACCTACAATGTTATCCTGTCACGGAGGAAGCAAGTACTGAATCTAGCAAACTAGCATATGAAACTGAATATAAGAGGAATAAGGAAACATGGCATCACACAATCTATCATGCAATGACACATATGTCATAGAGACAGATGTATATGAGTGTTTAAAACTGTAGCAGATACGTGATACGTCAATAGGTATAACATGTACTGTGGTACAAGTATATAAAATATACTTTCGACAATAAAACAAGCGATAGATGTACATACATACAATACAGCTGGTGCGCATACGTCAAGGTATACATAAAATGTCAACCTTGCTCGGTACGTAGTACGAGTAAGAGGGCATGATTCACGTACCTACTAACAGTTTCTCCATAACCCATATTCTAATCATGTGAGAGATACATAAAGACTGTTCTAAGCATGGTAGTAATAAAGTACAACATGTGATATTTTAACTTGCTATCCCAAGGATCAACATTTACATGTTGGATTAGCAGTTCATTTATGTAACGTATGTAAAGTTTTAGAAAGTACTTGCCTCTAGCAAAGCAAAGCAAAAAGCTGCGATAAAAGTGCTATAGATGTCTGGTAACTCGTCACTATAGAAATAAATGCATAACTTAGTTTTTACACTAAGCTAAAACACTAAGACACTAATTGGTGCAACACGACTTGTGACTGGACACCTCCAAAAGATAATTTTGCATAGGAGACCAATGTGGGTGACACACTACTTTAACTAACTTCTAGGATCTTTACACTAGTGAGGGGTGAGGTTCAACACGGCTAAAACTCAAGTAACACAAAAAGTTACAAGTCGTAATTAATCAATAAATAAATCAAATGACCATTGTGTTTAACAATTTTTGAGATAGACAAAAAGCTTATTTTACATAAAAAAGTACCAAAATGATCTTTGCTAATTATAGAAATTTATTATAATTTTTCTGGAATTTATTACCAGTACAAGTATTTTATAAAAATCAGTTTTCCTAAGTATACAGAAAATGAGTTTGGTTTCATAGCCAAACTGTGGCAAAACTAAATTAAATACTATAAAATTATACTAAATTAGCTAAATTAACATAGTATCTAAATACTATTTTTTCAGAATTTTAATAGTACTTTAAGTATTTTAGAAAATCAAAAATACATGCACACAATTGAAATTAAATAATTAATTATCTGCGTATTTTGTCCATGTAATAATTTGAACCAAAGTTCAAATACATGACCCAAGGCCATGAATCAAGTCCAATATGACTTGTACAGGTCT